>PITA01001004.1:0-61959 GCA_004023965.1 Spilogale gracilis
AAAAGAAAAGAAAAGAAAAGAAAAGAAAAGAAAAGAAAAGAAAAGAAAAGAAAAGAAAGAAAAAAGAAAAAAGGAAGCTTGCAAGAGGGGAGAAGAGTCAGAACAGAATGAAATAAATCCTACCAGTTTCAGCTGCTGTTTCCTGGGGTGTGAAGGGTACACTGACCAAACTAACTGCCCAGCCACCCCTTGACCTTTCACAGTCTACCAAAATACCACCACAAACGATCAGATTCAGGTGCTTTTGGAGATAACAACTTCATAAAAATTTGCACTTTCTGTGAAAATATAATTTATCGTGCTTTTATTAAGATTATTTAATTCTTTAAAACAGAAAGTAGGGGCACAGGGGTTCCTCAGTTCATTAAGCTTTTTCCTTCAGCCCAGGTCATGATCCCAGGGCCAGAGTCCCTGCTCAGCAGGTGCTGTGCTCCTCCCTCCCTCTCCCTCTGTGTGCTTTCACTCTCTCTCTCTTCTCCCAAATAAATGAATCTAAAAAAAAGTTTTTAAGTAAATAAAAGTAAAACAGAAAATAGCTAATAGCATCAATAAAAATAAATGTTTTAGTACATATTTTAAGACAATTAGGAAAGCATTACAGATTTTAAATTAAATGGACATTAATAGAAATTAAATAGAGAAGGCTATGGTTAGCTGGAAATTGGCCCCCCAAATATCTAGGTCCTAATTCCTAGGACCTGTGAATGCTACCCCATATTGTAAAAACAGACTTTGCAGGTGTGATTAAATTAAGGATCCTGACATTTGGAGATTCTCATGGATTCTCTGAATGGGTCATGAATGTAATCACACATTTTCTTGCCTAAGAAAGTAGAAGGAGATTTGCATAAAGAAGAGAAAGGCAATACAATGACAGAAGCAAGATGAAGGGAGGACAGAAGCCAGGAACGTAGGCAGCCTCTAGAAGCTGAAAGAGGCAAGGAGTGGATTCTCGTCAGAAGGAACCGGCCCTGGGACACCTTGACTTTAGCTCAGTGAAATTGATTACAGACCCTCAGTGAAATTGATTTTGAACTTTTGAAGTCCAGAACTGCTAGAAAATACATTTGTGTTCTTTTAAGCCCCTAGTTTGTGGTAATTTGTTACAGTGTCAATGGCAAACAAATACAGAGAGCAAAGGAATAATTTTATAATATTTCCAAACATGAGAACTGGCATGCAAATATTATAGGAAAAGCATTATTTATAGGCTAGGATTGTTAGATAAAGCTCATGCCATAATTCAAATTTTAACTCTGCTTCACAATTTTTACTTAGAGAAATTATTTAAAATGTTGATGTTTGTGGAAAAGCTTACCAAATCAGTTTACAAAGTTCCAAAAAAAAAAGATAGAAAACCAGGGATGGAAAAATTACAGTTGAATACTATAATTTATTAAACAGGCTTATCTCATTCACTAAATTTGCTGAGAAATTGCTTTCAAAGCTAGCAATAAGGTATTGTTTAAATATTTATAGTTATTGCCTTGTAAGAAGATTTTTTTAAAGTGATTCTTTCAATAAACATTTATTGAGTTAGACTTTGGGGATAAAACAGTGATCTAAACAGTCTTGAATTTCTTTAAGGAGTTCACATGCTATGTAGAGGCATAAACAATGAGAATAAAGGAGAAACCTAGGAGAGTGGCATATTTATATTGTACTAAGAGTTTCAAATATTTAACTCTATAATGGAGCATTTTTGGAAAATGAAAATATATTAGAAAATTGGTCCAACTATCCAGAATAGTTCTTTTTAAATAAAGAATTTAACCAGTGATATAATTACATTCATGTCTCATCATCTTCTAGGTTAATATGCATCGTAGTTTGGAAAATGAAACATAAAAAATGACAAAAAGATGTCTTGATGCTAATTTTTTTTAAGATTTTATTTATTTATTTGACAGAGAGAAACACAGCTAGAGAGGGAACACAAGCAGGGGGAGTGAGAGAGGGAGAAGCAGGCCTCCCGTGGAGCAGGAAGACCCATGTGGGGCTCGAATCTGGGACCCCGGGATCATGACCTGAGCTGAAGGCAGTTGCTTAACCAACTGAGCCACCTAGGCGCCCCATTGATGCTAATTATCTATGTATACTTTGTGGAGAACATGAACAAAAACACTATAGAGAATATTATTTTTAAAATCTTGAGATTTGTGACCATATGTCAGATTCTACAGAAATTTGAGGCCTGCCTAACTGGCCCTGAAAAGTAACTAAAATGCATGAGATGATTTACCTGGGATGGTGCTCGATGAATATTGTCCCACTCCTCCTTCAAGAATAAATATTAATGCTAGAATATGCTGGTAAATAGCACACAAAATGATCTAAGTTCATATCTCAGAACTAAACACATTATTCACCAAGTATTTGTTGATTGAAGGATAAAGTACTGTTCATTTTCTTGGATAGTCTTAATAGCATCCATATGTCATTCTCCCTACTCACTTAATTGATGGAGGGTAACAACGTCTTGGGGAAAAACTGTAAATGAGGTATTACACAAATTGTCCATTTCACAAAGTTAAGGAATTTACCAATCTACGCTGGATAGTAAAACAATTAGTACTCAAGTAAAGATGGATACTTAATGACAACCAAATTTTACCTACACTGGTACACATGTTTAGAAATAATGTATGACATAATGAAGACATGTATTTTGAGCTTCTATAGCTGATAACCTGGGGTTAGAGGCTTGACAAACACATAAAGGAAGAAAAGATGATATAAAATAGAAACATCCATTTTTTTTTTAAATTTCAGAGCTCATAGATGTCTTCAGACATACCAAGCAGAGAAAAATGTGTAAGTTCCTATTCCACAGTTCATTCTGAATGTTTCCTTTCAGTGAAGTTTTGTTAATCCAAATATGCTTTTAGAATTTACACTCTTGATTAATGGGTTTTGTTCTTAAACCAAAGCTTATTTCTCTTCATGTTCATGGAAATGATTAGCAAGTGAAAAATGGTTCAAAACAATAGAGACAGTGTTAGAAAATTTCCAGCTCCATTCTTCCCCTCATCCTTGCTCTTGGATTTTATTATGTATTGCAGTGTCACTCAGAAGTTGAGAATGTTCTGGGGTGCCTGGGTGGCTGAGTTGGTAAGCATCTGCCTTTGGCTCAGGTCATGATCTCGGGGTCCTAGGATTGAGCTCCACAGTAGGCTTCCTGCTCAGCAGGGAATCTGCTTCTCCCTCTGCCTCTGCTACTACCCCATGCTCATGTTCTATCACTCTCAAATAAATAAATCAAATCTTTTTAAAAAAGATTTTATTAATTTATTTTACAGAGAGAGAGAGATCACAAATAGGCAGAGAGGCAGGCAGAGAAAGAGGGAGAAACAGGCTCCCTGCCGAGCAGAGAGCCCGATGTGGGACTCGATCCCAGGACCCCAAGATCATGACCTGAGCCAAAGGTAGAGGCTTAACCCTCTGAACCACCCAGGTGCCCCAATAAAATCTAAAAAAAAGAAAAAAAAAAAAAAAGAAGAAGCTGGGAGTGTTCCAAAGGTAGCTAACACTGTGGTTGGGATGTTTGAGGTAAAGAGGAATAGAGAGGGTGAAGGATAAAGATTCTTTGGGCACTGGGTGGCTCAGTTGGCTAAGCTTCAGAATTTTTTTTCAAAGATTTCATTTAACTGACAGAGAGAGAAAGAGCACAAGTAGGGGGGGCACAGCAAAGGCAGATGGAGAAGCAGGCTGCCAATCAGGGAGCATGACACAGGGCTCAATCCCAGGACCTGGGACCCTAGGATCCAGGACCATCACCTGAGCCAAAGACAGACACTTAACCAACTGAGTCACCCAGACACCCCAAGTTTCTGACTCTTGATTTTGGTCAGGTCATGATCTCAGGATGGTGTGATCAAGCCCCATGATAGGCTCCACACTGAGCACGGAACCTGCTTGAGATTCATTCTCTCTCTCTCCCTCTGCCCCTTCCCCTAATCACACACACACACACACTCTCTCTCTCTCCAAAAAAAAGAAAGAAAGAAAGAAAGAAAAAGAAAGAAAGAAGAATGATTCCTTATTGCAGCATGAAACTTTAAACTCAATTCTGCTTCTTTTCCTACAAAGCAAATAACACAGAGTCAAGTTGTTTAGTCAAAGTGACATTTAAGCAGTGCCTAAGCATAGTTTTTGTGGCACTATGTCATTTATTGTCCAGAACTCCTGTTTTCAAAAAATCAGTGGGTGGCAGAAGCTAGCTGAGTCAGGTGACTACAGCATGGGACCACGGACCCAGCCCAACCAAGGGAAGAACTGACTGTAGTGAGGCATCCACCTACGTCCTCACCCATGTCAAAGGCAGGACCAGAGGATCCCCTTAGCCTCCTTTCTCTAGCTCGATATTTAAGTCTATTTTTCTTTTTCAACATTACGTTTGAGGTTTGAAAGAAAACATCCATAAGATTAATTTCTGCTCCAAGAAAGAATGTCAAAAAGTAAAAACTGATAATTCTCTGTGATATAACTCTAGAAACAAAATTAAGTTGAAGTCTCTGAAGAGTGGAGTCTCTGAAGAGTGGAGACCCCCCTGATAGGGGTCTTAAAGAGCAGGTCAAGAGAGAGCCCTGTGAGATCTGAGAAACAATGCTATAGATACACTGAAAATAAGACACCATTTACTTTTAAACTAAATCTAGTTATAAATAGAATTAAATTCATACTTCATCTTATACCCACAGAATGTGTGTTTATGTCTCTGTACATAATGTTCTCGATGATTCATGTGGGCCTAAATGAAAGCATTCAGTGACCTCAATGGAAATGCACAGTGGAGAAAGGAAAGTGAGTTATCCTGGGTTGTATTTCCATCATTGAGAGTATTAAGAGAGTAGGAAAGGTAAGAGAAATGGATAGTCCCTCAGAAGACAGTCCATGAAGTAGCCATACATTGATATAGTAACCCATATCCCAGTGTCTCATCCTCAGCTTTGCAGGTTTTCAAAATGCAATTTTGTCAAAAAACCTACAGTCAATCAGTTTCCCTGGACCGATGTACATCTCTCAAACTCACAATTGACATCAGAACCCCAGTTTATAAAAGAAGTATTCTTCTATTGTTGTAGTATTTACCTATTTTTCTTTTTCCAAGGTTTGGAAATGAATTTCAAAACCAGAAGTTTCCTTCTATAACCAGAATTGGAGAAAAAGAAGTTGCATAGTCAACAGGGGTTATTTTATCAAGACCTTATAAACCCTTAGGAACTATCTTTGGCCTTCAATGGAATGATTGGATTTTTTCCCCCTTTTTGGTAATGCTGGATATATAAGGATGAGTTCTTGTTAGTTAGATTTTCCTACTCTAGATATATTACGGGTTACACTTTTCTCTCTCTCTCTCACAATACAACTTAACTTGTTTCATTTACAAAGACTCATATTTTCCTAGAACTGGTGACCCTCATGAACCCACTGACAAACAGCATTTCTGTGTATTTTTGTTTTGAATAGCTTTTGGGTTCCTTATTACTAGTCATGCTCTAAGACCATCTAATCTCCTAATTATTAGGAAAACTCCATTTCACTCATGTATGCTGACTCCATGGAGAACAAAAGCAGAGAAACTAAACTTGGCTATGGGAATGATGTGTTAAATGGTGTTTCACCATGATACCCAAGCTGATCCAATCTGGAAGTTGTATCAAGGAAAGAAAACATTGTAAACAACCGAGATACTGGAAGATGAGCAGGTAGCACTGTATACCAGGTCCAGTGCTCACAGGAAACAGGTGAAAGTAAAAAAAAAAATTGAGGGGAGTCTGGGAGGCTCAGTCTGTTAAGTGTCTGGCTCTTGATTATTGCTCAGGTCATGATTTCATGTGGGCTCTGTGCTCAGCAGGGAGTCTGCTTGAGTTTCTCTCTCTCCCTCTCCCTTTGCCCTACTCCCTGCTCTCTTTCACTAGTGTGGTCTCACTCTCTTCCCCCCAGATAAATAAATAAATTCTTAAAAAAGAAAAATGGAAAGAAGAAAGCAGTCAGACATACCATCCAACAAAATGAGCTGGAATTCAGAGTAAAGTTCCAATCTCAATAGGAGGATTTGAGAGCTAGAGAGTCACAGTAGAGATTCAATCAGACTTTATAGGTAAACACAATGGAAAATAATGGAAGAATTTGATTAGGTTGGTATATGTGTGTCCAACAACACCAGACACTGACTTATGAAGGCAGAGTGACATGATGGTTAAGGCATGGGCTTTGGAATTAGAGACACATGCAGGCTAATCCTGTTTCAACTATCTACCAGCTTGGTGCTAATAGTCAGCCTCAGCTGTTTTATCTGTAAAATAAGAATTACATATTTAAATAGTAAAACACTTGTTACAATGCCTAGCACAGTAGATGCCCAATAAATGATAGCTATTATTATTCCAGCTTCTAGTTGAAAGGCTGCTCATAGATTGCCTATGGTGACGATCTGTGAATGTTTCTGAGCTAGCAGGATGAAGATACCCATGTCTGACATCCAGAGGGCTTGAGGAAGGCAAGGGCCAACTGACTGCTTCCTCAACATGTGAAAACAAATCAAGGAGCACAACAAGCAAGGTTCAAATCATGACCCTTGTTCTTCCACTTATGATATATATATGCAAAATAATTTCTCTTTTGAAGCATTAACAATTATTTATTGTAAAACAGAAATAATACTTATCTTACAAGGTTAAAATAAGAAAAAAATGAGATGATAGATTTTTAAAGTGCTTAAAACACAGTAGATATTTAAAGGTATTTCCCTTTCCTCTTTCCAACTTCTTCATATATGAAAGAAAAAGGAAATGATCAGATTTGTCAATATTTGGAAAGTATATCACCTTATCTGCAAAAATTACTCTTCATATAGTTCACATCACAGAGGGATGACTGGAGGAAGTAATGATTGAGGAAGCTGTGATTTAATAGAACAGGCTATAAATACTAAAGTAGGAGGGAAGTATTATAAATAATATAAGAAAAGTGTTGATATCATAGTAACAGAAGTAGAATAAAAAGTTTCCAAAATAAGATGCTTAATCAAATGTATGCAGTTTTTTAGTCACATATTGATGAAAATTGGGAGGGAGGGATATTCGATGGGAACAACTGACTTAGTAATAAACATTTAAGTTTCCTCCAGGTCTTTTCATGGTTTAATAGCTTATTTCTTTTAAGTGCTAAATAATGTTCCATTATTTGGATGTACCACAGTTTATTTATCCATTCATCTGCTATCACACATCTTGGCTGCTTCCAAGTTTTGGCAATCATGAAGAAAGTGGCTATAAATATCTCTGCAGGATTTTGTGTGGATATAAGTTTTCAACTCCTTTAAGTAAATACCAAGGAGTGCAATTGCTGGATCATATGGTTAAGAGTATGTTTAGTTCTGTAAGAAACTGCCAAACTGTCTTCCAGAGTGGCTGCGCCATTTTGCATTCCCACCAGCAATGTGTGAGAGTTCCTGTTGCTCCACACACTTGCGGGCATTTGGCATCTTCTTGTCCCAGATTTTGGACAATGCATATAAAGTGCAGAGTAGCATCTCATTGTCATTTCAGTTACCTCATACAGCATTAACAGTCAGTCACCACAGTAACATTCAAAGCATTATTTCTGCCTTATCTTCTATAGGCAACAGTGTAAATTTCAGTTCAGTTCTCTAAGCCTTTGCTACACTGGTGTTCAACTCAGGTGAGCATTATTTAGGGACTAATCTGAGACTTGGGTGAAAGTTTTGAATCTCCATTCTACGAGTTAAGCCTTTGTAGTGTTGCTTTGGTCTTATCTTTACTTGTAAGCCCTCAGGGTTAGACTGAGTCTCTGTGTGGTTTCATAAACAGAAATTGGGGGCTCCATTCTTCCACTGTCTCCCCTCCTGTGTACTCCACTCTCCTGATTGGTTCCTCTGGCCACAACTAGGGGTTCTTTTGGAGTTTTAGTTGCCTATGCTGCTGTGCTAATAATAATCTGTGACTAAGGGCATGCCCTGGGGGAAAACTGCTACAGAAGAAACCCACCCTTAACTTTGATTCCCATTCATATTACTGTTTTTGTTTACTTTTCAGAATTCAGAGGTGGTTCTTTTTGTATTTTGTTTTGTATTTGTAATCAGCTGGAGGAGTTGCTATAATGGGTTTATTCCACCACAGTGGAACCAGAACCAAAAACACTTTGGAAACCTTTTAAGTAACTCTAAGAGAACCAAGAACAGAATTGCTGCCTATTCCACTTTTTTTTTTTTTTAAATGATTCTTTTTTTTTTTTTTTAAGATTTTTTTTAATTTATTTATTTGACAGAGAGAAACACAGCCAGAGAGGGAACACAAGCAGGGGGAGGGAGAGAGGGAGAAGCAGGCCTCCCGCCGAGCAGGGAGCCCGACGCGGGACTCGATCCCGGGTCTCCGGGATCATGCCCTGAGCCGAAGGCAGTCGCTCAACCAACTGAGCCACCCAGGCGCCCCTGCCTATTCCACTTTTTACAGAGCAACACAAAAGAGATAATTTTCACACAAAAAAAGAAATTTTTGAAATGTATGATGGAATATACAATGACTGAACTCTGATCAATGGGAAAACTATGACCATTAATATAAATTAATCATCTAAAGATAAGTGGCTAGACAAAGATAATTAGTGAATAACAAATCAGAAGCAGCAATGTTAGCTACGTAGAATTTATTTTTAGCACTTTTATTGAGATATAATTCACATGCCATACAATTCACTCATATAACATGTACAATTTGATAGTTTCTTGTATATTCAAATATATGTGTGGCCATGACCACACTTTTAGAAAGTTTTCATCACCTCAAAAAAAAAAAAAAATCCCATACTCTTTAGCTGTCATCCAGCCCAACCCTCCAAATCCTCCATCTCTACCCCAGCAACCACTAATCTACTTTCTGTCTCCATAGAGGAGACATTTAATCTGAAGTAAATCATATAATAAGTAAACCATATAATATGTGGTCTTTTGTGACTGACTTCCTTTGTGGAGCATGATGGTTTCAAGCTTATCCATGTTGGAACATTTTTCAGTATTTTATTCCTTTTTAAGACCAAATAATAGTCCCTTGTATGTATAGACCAACTTTGTTTATCCAATTGATGGGTATTTGGGTTATTTCCACCATTTGGCTGTTATGAATAATGCTGTCACAAAGATTCATGTACAAGAATTTGTATAGATAAATATCTCCATTTGTGTAGATATGTTTTTGTTTATCCTGGATATATACCTATGGTGAAATTGCTATGTTCTATAGTAATTATGTGTTTAATTGTTTGAACAACAGCCAGACTGTTTTCCAAAGTGGTTGCACCAATTTATATTCCCACCAGCAGGGTATGAGGGTTCTGGTTTCCCATATCCTTGTCAACACTTGTTATCTGACTTTTTTGATTATAGCAATCCTAGTGCATGTGAATTGGTACTTATTACAGTTTTGATTGGCCTTTCCCCAATGACTAATGACCTTGAGCATCTTTTCACACACTTATTAGTCATTTGTATATCTTCCTTGGAGATATATCTATTTGGATCTTTTGCCCATTTTCTAATTGACATTTCAGTTGCTGCTGAGTTGTAAGAGTTCTTTATATATTCTGGGTATAAGTAAGTACCTTATCAGATATATGATGTGCAAATATTTTCTCACATTCTGTGGGTTATCTTTTCACCTTCTGGGTGATGTCCTATGAAACAAAGGAGTTTTTACGTGTTTATGAAGTCCAATTCTTTTTCTTTTCTTGCTCATATTTTTGGCATCATATCTAATACATGACAAATATGAAGTCATGAAGATTTATCCTTATGTTTTCTTCTAAGAACTTGAGAGTTTGAGGTCTTGCATTCAGACTTTTGATCCATTTTGCATTAATTACTCCAAAAACCAAGTAGAAATTAAAGCAAAAATATTACATGAGATAGTCCTTTGAAAATATTTTAAGAGTTAATAAAAACATAACAACATTGCAATTTAGAGGGTAAATTCTATAGTAATTAAATATAGTTCTTCAAAGGCTAAAACTGGGGACACCTGGGTGGCTCAGTCTGTTTAACATCCAACTCTTGATTTTGCCTCTGGTCATGATCTCAGTGTCATGAGATTGAGCCCTGCATGGGGGTTCCACACTAGGTGTGGAGTCTGCTTAGAATTCTCCCTCTTCCTCTTCCTGTGCCCCTCCCTGCCCCCCCCACCCGCCTGTGCCTTCCTGTGTGTGACTGTGCTAGTGCCCATTCTCTCTCTCTTAAAACACACACACACACAGGTAAATTCATACTTTTAATCCTTTTATTGGCCACAAATGAGAAACTTAATTCAAATCCAGCTGAAGATTTATGCAATAAGCAATAACAAAATCTATAAGAAAAATGGTAAAAATAATTAGAAAACAAATTAAACAGTGAAATTGATTATTATTACCAAACAATATATTACTAATATATTACATAAGCCTCTGTTAAATCTAAACAGAAAAAAGAAACAATATTTTTTAAAGCTACATATAAGAAGTCCCATGAAGTATCAAACATAAAAATTTTATTACAGAATACACAACTGTATGCTAGTAACATTCAAAACTTCTAGAAAACATACAGCTTTCCATTATAAATAAATTAAAACAGAACATACAAAACAGGTATTTATGAAGAATTCAAAAAGTCATCAATAAGCAACCTCCATAACATGGCTCCTGCCTATAAGGTATGTACTATTGAACTTTTTTTAATTTAAAAAGATAGTTCTCATTTAACCAAAAAAGATGAGAAAACTATGTTACTTATTATGTAAAGTAAATAATCCTGATTCCAGGTGTTCTAATATTGACGATCCCATATAAGAAGAGCCAGAAGTACAGAACAGAGCAAACAGGGAAGAGGGAATTATTACTGAATGTAAAAAGTTTTCCTAAAACTGAAAATGCATGAGTCTTCAGAAAAATAAAAGCACTGTTAAGCTCTGAGTGATTAAAGTTCCATGTAAAAATTCAATGTAAAATTTTTAAATAGCAAAGGTATAAAGAACAGTACTAATAGTACTGTTAGTACTAAGTGTACTAATAGTACTAAGTGAGGCTAATATTTATGAAGCATTAGGTATACCAGCTACTCTTCTAAACACTTCACACTCATTTAATCCTAAATAGCATTTTCTCCTAATTTATAAATGAAGAAAGTAAAACACAGATAATTCAAGTAACTTGCCAAGTTCATATTAAAAGTTAGCAATGGGGCTGGGATTCAAACCTAAGGTTATGTGATTCTGGAGCCCAAACTCTTGGCCACTAAGTTCAAGAGAAACTACAGGTCCTTTTAAAGGAATGAGAATCATATTTGCATCAAATTTCTCATTATCACTGGCTTTTCAAAAGACATCAGTGGTGGTAGTATAATTCCAGTGTTATAAAGGAAAATTATTTTTAATTGTATAAATCTGTCTACCCAGTTAAATTAACACCATTTCTGATAAAGAATGACATTTTTAAACATAAACAAGACAGAAATTTTCTTCTCATGCACATTCCCTAAGGAGTTACTTAAGGGTGTTCTCCAGAAAAATTAAGACAATTCATGAGATCCAACCCAGGCAAGTCAGTACAACAACTGCAGCAAGTCAGTACAACAACCAGGTTACTAAAGAGTAAGGTGGGGAGGCCTGGATGGCTCAGTCGGTTAAACAACTGCTTTTGGCTCAGGTCATGATCCCAGAGTCCTGGGATCCAGCCCACATCAGGCTCTCTACTTAGCAACAAGTCTGCTTCTCCCTCTCCCTCTGCATCTGTGATTTCTCTTTCTCTCTCTCTCAAATAAATAAATGAAACCTTTAAAAAAATGAAGAATGAAGAGTAAGATCATCGATGCTTATGAGGAACAAATATCTAGGATAAAAAAGTACATGATTCAGTGGTGGTATGATTAAGAAGATGGAAAGACTTGAGTATATTATAGCTATTTTATTAAAGAAAAAGTTAGAAGATCCAGAATAACAAGTAAAAAATGATACAAAAAGTCATGGTCTAAATGTGAAACAAATCAGAATGTGGCATAAGAGGGAGAGCACGAGTAGTGAGGAGGGGAGAGGGAAAGCGAGGGGCAGACCCCCTCTGAGCAGGGAGCCCGATGTGGGGCTCGTTCCCAGGACCCTGAGGTCATGACCTGAGCTGAAGGCAGATGTTTAACCAACTGAGACACCCAGGCACCCTTGTGGCATAATTTAAAACAAATGGTAAAATGTAAGAAAATTCTATCCATTTTACCAATGATAGGGTCTTTCTCCTTAAAAGGGACATTGCCTCAATTTACATGAGGGTTGATATGGTGGTAAAGCTGATAAAAAGTGAAATTAAGTGATTATATTTACATAGGTAATCAACTGAAAAAAAATAATACAATTTTCCAAACTTGGAAGGATGAGGGCAAAAGAGAGCATGAAAGGAGAGGAATCTGTCATAAACAAGAATAAATAAACATTTATAAGAATAAATAAACATTTATAAATAAACATTTATAACATTTACGAGGAAATAAATATTTTCTCAATGAAAAGGAAATACTTTTTAGAATTATGAAAACAAATTTTTAAAGTGTGGGAAGTAAAACTGATAATTAGGATGGGAAACAACTTCTTCTTTCTCCAGTATTTCCTTAATTTCCTAATTAATTCCTTAAGGGTTTCCTTAGTGAAACACTTCTCCCTCTCTCCACCCTGGCTGGTGCGTTTCTGAAGAATGGAACACTAGCATAGCTCTGCTCTTTTTCCCCCTTTTCTCTTGAGACAAAAGCTACACACTGAGAGCTTTCATTCCTCTATGTTCTCTTCTGCTTTACAGAAAGGTAGAGAGACCTTTGCTGGTTTAACACCGCTTCTAACTGTCCAAGACTGGGGAGCAATATTAGGAAGATCATTTGTCCACAGATGTAAGCCCCATTTTCCACATCAGTTTTAACACTTATTAAAGTATTATTTTAGTTCCATCCATTTTGGTAGGTAGACATACTCCCAGTTGCTTAATGACACAGACAAATATAAGGGTGTTATTTATTAGCCTCCTTTTAAACCCTAACCTTTGGTATCTTTTTTTTTCCCTTTTAAGATTTTATTTATTTATTAGACAGAAAGAGAGAGCACAAGAAGGGAGCAGCAGGCAGAGGGAGAAGCAGGCAAAGGGAGAAGAAGGCTGAGGGAGAAGCAGCAGGGACCCCAATGTTGCACTTGATCCCAGGAGTCTGGGATCATGACCTGAACCAAAGGCAGACACTTAACCGACTGAGCCACCCAGGCACCTTTGGTATCCTGAAAGAGCTACACTATTATCTGTGGGTGGTGAGATTTAGCTGTCTATGTACATGTTCTAAGGCCATCACAGCTGCAGAGAAATCTTGAACTTCATTTAGCATTCTCCTTAGTGATAATATTAGCATGTTTATATTGAAAATAATTTTTATTTGTTCTTTCAGATAATGAAAATAAGCAATTATGCTAATATTAGGAACCAATAGATATTAGTGAAAAAGGATCCAAGCATAAGACACAAGAAATTAAAACTCATATGCTATTTCATTTATATTGGAAATATCAAAAATAACTCATTTTATCTTTTCAAAAATTCAATTTTGCCACTTCTTGTCTCTGTGTATAGAAAAGACCAGAGCAAAAAGTGGCAAAACCTGTCCTCTAAAAGGTAGACTTTAAATATATATATTTAAATGCATATATATATAATTATATATATAATTAAATGCATATATTATTTATATATTTATATATATATATTATTTATTTGAGAGCATGAACAGGGAAGGGGCAGAGGAAAAGGGGGAAGCAGTCTCCCCCCAAAGCAAGGATCCCAAAGAGGAGCTCAATCCCAGGACCCTGGGATCATGACCTAAATCAAAGGCAGACACTTAACCTACTGAGCAACCCGGGCATCCCTAGAAAGTAGAATTTTGATATGGAGAGCACTCTGGGCTTATTTCACTGTGATTACTCTTATCTTCATCCTATCAGGCTCCCAGGAGTGTCTCACTCTCAAGCTAGTTCACCTCAGCCACCAGCAGTTAATGGAAAGTTTGATTTGAGTGCTTCTACCAGTTAACGGCCCCTCCAGGTATGTAGATCCTGTCAGTGGTACTCTGGATGCCCCTCTCCATCCAGGTTTCAGCATAACAGTTTGCTCTGTTACCCAATTCTCTGAAGAGTCCAAGGAAAATCATCAATGTTCTGTTCGTCCAATTGTTTTCTTATTGTAAGGATGGGAGTGACAACTTCAATTTCTTCACATATTGGAGCAAAAGCACCAAAGCTTTGTCACTATTTGCTTTGCTTTTGTATGTTTGAAATTGTCCTTTCTTTCTTTTTTGCTTTTTTTTAAAAAAGATTTTATTTAATTATTTAAGAAAGAGATGACACACGTGTGTGCATGAACAGAGGGAGGAGCAGAGGGGGAGGGAGAGGTATGAGCAGAATCCAAGTGTGGAGCCCCATGTAGGGCTCTACCCTAGGAACCCAAGATCATGACTTGAGCTGAAACCAAGAGTTGCGCACTTAATCGACTGAGCCCCCCAGGCACCCCTTAAAATCCTTCACATTAAAACTTAACAAGAAAAAGAATAGGGAGAAAATATAGTAATTTCTCTGAAAATAACCCCAGTGACTGAGAAGCAGTATAGCAATATAGTACATTGAGTAAGGGTGATATCTCTTTTAAAACAAGCATGCAGATTCATGTAATATTGCCTATTAAGTGATATAAAGTCTTAATGTGGTATTTAAATATATATATGCCACAGTCATGCCTATGTAATATTTCTACACATATAGGAAACACCTGAAAGAAAAGACACACCATACATTGGCATGCCTCCTGTATGGGGTGTGTATCTCATTAAATATTCATTGTTCAGCAAGTGCTATTGATTAGGGTGCTTCATATTCTTCAGATGCACTTTACTGGGGGAAAAGGCTTTAAAATATCCATCTACAGTCACTGCTTCTTTCTTTAGCATATGGTTGAGACTACTTGGGTAGCTGTCCTATCTGAGCACACAGTTTCATACCTTTTCAGCAGTACCAATAGGGATAGTCAATCTTTTCACCCCAGTAAGTATAAGGCAAACCTGCATCTATAATTAGATTTACTAATGAAGGGTGCTGTAAGTCTGTGTTCTTAAATTTTAAAACTTCCCACCATTTCCAATAGACTTCCTTTTGTTTCAGTTCAGTTGAACACATATTTACGTCATTACTCTATGACAGGTGCAGTGGTTGGATTCTGGGATAAAGAAGCAGTGCCTACCCACAAAGACTTTATAACATAACAGGGTGAGAGAGAGTGAGGTAAGCAACTGTCAAACAAGGTTGAGTAATATTTATAACAGGAAGTGATCACACTGGGAAGTCTTCGGGAAAGCAGTGGCATTTGTCATAGGACTTGACCTACAGACAGGATGTGAGCAGACAAAGATGTGGACGGGTAGGATTTCTGAGAGAGAGCCCTGAGCAAAGACACAGAGTCAGCAATGCTTGGATAAGCTTGGAAAGTTAAAGTGATTATTTTTTTTATTGAACGAGTTTAATGACCGAGATTATTTTATATCAAAATCCCAAAGCAGCCACTTGAGGAAGGTTTAATTTAGTCACTTTGAAATAATCTTTACCCTGAGCTCCAAAAACTAAATACATTTCTCAACTCCATCCTGAACAGAATCATACAAATTCAATTTGAGGTATATTATAGAAACAAAAGAAGAAAAATTTAGATTAAAGTTCCCAAATCCTGATCTTTATTCCTTCATTCAAATGACACATACAATTTCAGACAATGTGTTCCCTATATGCATTAGATTATGTACCACAGACCTCATAGTTCTTGCTTAAAAAGTAGACTATGAACACCTTTCAGAATCTGAAAAACACCAAGAGGATCTTGGAGCTGGGGTCAGTGAGCATATGGGATGGCAGGAGATAGGCAGACTTGAGCAAAAAAATCTGTTGTCACATTTTCCACACTTCAATTGCTAATAAAAACTTGGTAATGATGGCAGAAGTCTTTTCTAGAAACACTTACAACATTGGTAATGACCCATACTGGGAAGATAAATCCAGTATGTAGCCATGCTTAAGTAAAAGAAATTCTTATTACCTCATTTGTCTACTAATAAGTGTGTCTTTGGAGGGTCCTTTAAATATTATTGATATGGTGAGTGATAAAAGAAGACTGTTATTGCCTGAAAACACTGAATAACTCACCTTCATTATAGCACATCCACTGGAGGTTTCTCTGTGTGAAAGGTAGAGTGCAGAAAAGTCCACTTTTATTATGGAGAAGAAAAATCATGTCCTTGATAATTTTTTTAAAATTCAGCATTATTGGAAGATTTTAGCTGCCTTCTTTGGTGTAGTTGTGATGTCAGCTTCAAAATATAATTTATCACAACCGTATCTAATCCACCCTTTTCTTAGACTTTCAGGGATGTCCTGTCTTGACTTAGAATTTATTCATCATTTATCACATATTTGCTAAATCCTAATATATGTCATTCAGTGTGCTGGACATTGGGGGCTCAGCTGGAAACAGTTCAACCAAGAGCCCTACCTCATGTCAAATTTTCATTCCAGCACTTACCCATATGACTATAATATCTCTCCTCCCAAAGCATAAGTTCCAGCACTGTTTCATCTTCTGGATTCTGTTTGGTGCTAGCACAAGGCCTTGAATGTAGGTGCTTGCTAAATATTTACTAAGTGCAATTTCAACTTTCATTTTCTACCTACATTATAGTCAATTGTGTCCTAATATTCTTCCTAAGTGACTGGGGAGAAACAATGTGGCAGAGATCTACTCTTCTGCTGGGACACATAGCTAGACTACATTTCCCAGCTTCCTTTGCAGTTGTGACCACATGACTAAACACTAACCAGTAGTATAAGAGAAGTAACACCCTAGAAACATAATCTGAGCCTGGTCTTAAAATCCTCTGATAAGATATCCTCCCTACTGTTGGATGTTGACATCCTCAAAGTCATTAGAAATCAGCAGAACCTGTCTGACAAGGTCATAGACTTACTGTGTGAGACAGAACTCTCCTACTCCTCTGAATCTGTCTTGGACTCTTGATAGAAATGAGAAATAAACTTCTATTATGTGTATGTCATTAGTTATTTTTAGTCTATTTGTTACAATGGCAAGGTTATCCATATTAATAAATGTCTTTGCTCCTTGTACAGAGTAAACTTTAGAATGCTAAATGATGGGACTGAATTTAGAAAAAGGAGTCTCCTCCCTCTTTGTCATAAACCAGCACTAGCTGAAATTGGCATATGACTGCTTTTGCTAGAAAATACCAAAGAACAGCAAGTCACAAGCTTCACTCTCGTTGAGATGTTTAATAGTCAAGTGATAGCAAAAGTGAATAATGATTTATAAGAAGTACTTTTTTCTCTGTATTAGGAATTCAAAATTGGGGGGAAATTGAATATATTTATAATCTTCCCAAGCTCCATAGGCTCACTGGTCAGATTGAAGTTTATTTAGCCCTAACCAAGATAGTTGTCAAAATTAATCGACACATCTATTTACTTATCTTTTTACCTACAGTTCTCCTCAAAAGACCAGGAAGATGTCTTTCAAAGTCCCTTTTGCTTGGATCCAAAATACGATTAAATGTATTTTGATAGAAGTAAAGATAGAGCTGACATCACACACACACACACACACACACACAGGATCGCTCTATGCTAGCTCACCAGTAAATTACATGTTACTTCCTAAATAGAGAAAAACATTTATTTCAGAAAAGACTGCATATTTTTTCTATCACTTTGTGATTTCATAGGAAGTGGATATGATTTAGCTAGAACACTTGGACCAGAAAATAAATGACTCCTGCTCATCCTGTGGGTGCCAACTACGTTCAAGCATGAGGGGCTGCTGGCCCGCAGTGCCAACATACAGCACCTTCACAGGGAGGCCAAGGCCCTCATGCTCCAGCAATACCAGACGGCACTCCGATGAGGCGGGCTGCTTCTGGCAGGTGGTAGCACAGGAGGTAGTAAGTGAAAGCAGCTCAGCATAAATAGTTCCAGTGAAATACAAGAATAATATTCTGGCGTCCTCAACTCATTTTCTCTCATTCATGACTCACGATAAACACATATTCTGATGGGCAAATGGCTAAACTATCCCAAAGAAATGAAGATTCATCTCTAACCTCTAAATGGAAACCCTCCACTGATCTGGAAACCTTTCCCCCTCAAGTTAAGCAAACTTTGAACAGATATGATTCTCTCCTCACTGACCTTGGAAATCTGTCCCAGGCTGTCAGCCATTCTGGTCATCTCTTCTAGACCAGCTGCTGTCTTCATATCAAGGCGGATTTGGAGCATTCCAAGGGTCAGAAGAAGGTAATGTGTTCTGTGCCATTTCTAATCCCTGGAAAGTCCCAGGTGTATAAGGTTGAACCAGCCAACAAGAGAAAAAGAGGAAGACACAAAGAAACAAAGACAGGATTTGACCCAGGGGGAAAAAATGAACTAAGGATCCTAATATATCCATAGATAACTAACAAATTAAAATTGTAATATCTCTAAGACTTAAGACATTTCTTTGTAGGGATGAAAATGTAATTTCAGAGTTTTACTTTTGGGAGATAAAAATGAAAATTTACAGAGACCTTTCACATTTAAAATATATTGTGCTGAAACTTGATGATAGATGAAAAGTAATTCATTACATTATATGTTCTCTAACTGCATAGGCTTGAAAATTCCTCCATGAAAATTACAAAAATAGGAAAAATCTACACAGTCAACACTAAGATTAATAAGTATTTGTCACCCATTTGCCAGGTTTATAACTCTATTTCTATTAAGTTTCCTTTTTAAGGAATGTTCCTATTTCTACAGATAGAATTACCAAGAGGTTATATAAGTCAGCAACAATAAAATCCCTCTGTAAAGTAGAGGGGGAAAATTTTTAAAAACTCAGAAGGAAGAAACTACAAGTTTCTGAAGTGACTAATCATGGATTATAGGAATTGCTGGGATTGGAGTTGTTTCATTTAGAGCTCCAAAATTTGTCAAGATTTTATAATCTGCATCTACATGACAGACTAAATGATACAGAAATAGGTACTGAACCAATTGTATGGAATGGAAAACTCTGCCCTTTAATCTATTCACTGCAAAATTTACTAGGTTTGTTTAGGTAAATAGGTTCCAAAATGATAAGTAGCACAAACATCAGAGGTTTTAAACCTGGTTCTTGTTTAATAGGTCAGAATTTCAAGTTTGATTAAATTTTGCACTCCCCAGTTGCTTGATTTCTGTTCAGCCTAGACTAATTACTTTCAGGACCTTGCTAATTGGTATGAGTATCAAAGACAATTTATCATGTGGCTCATTTTTTTCTTAATATTTTCAATATTTAGTGTTCAGTATTTATAAAGTTGTAGTAAATTAGATTGGTATTCACAAAAAGTCAACATGCAATTCCCACAATTTAGCATTTCAAGGTCATCACTGACCCTCTACTCTTCAATAAACCATTTGAGATTATGTTACTAAATTCTGTATGTAATTATAACTTGGCCATAGAAAAGTTTTCTTCCATAGGGATTCCTATGGTAAATTGCTCTTTCTTGGCATTCTTTTTGCCCATGAAATGAGGAAAGCTGAAGTAATTCTTCCTTTAAATTGAGATACCCCTTGAGGAGGCAAAATCTTAACAATGAGAGCATAGCAATCAGTGGAATAAAAATGACCAATAAGGGACTTCAGTCTAAAAAGTTGGGAAAACATATTTCTATACAAACCTATCCCTGAAATCAGACCCCAGACTTCCTAGGTGATGTCAGTGACATTCTCCTCAAGTACAGGGGGATGATGCCCCTATCTGTCACTCTTAACTAAACATCACAGTATCCCAGGAGTCCAGGACCTGAGACCCAAGGCCTGAAACTGTTGGGATATTTATGCTACTCTGTGATAGTCCTCCTGGAAAAGCAGGTAATTGATAAGAGAATGAACTATTCAGGCAATTAATGAAATACATCAAACTACGGTTCTGGGGCACCTGGGTGGCTCAGTTGGTTGAGCAACTGCCTTCAGCTCAGGTCATGATCCCGGAGACCCGGGATTCAGTCCCACACTGGGCTCCCTGCTCAGCAGTAAGCCTGCTTCTCCCTCTCTCACTCCCCCTGCTTGTGTTCCCTCTCTGGCTGTGTTTCTCTCTGTCAAATAAATAAATAAAATCTTAAAATAAAAAAAGACAAAAACTATGGTTCAGTAAGATCATATGACTTCGGAGGCTTCACTGTATGCCTGGTAATTTACATCCAGGATCTCATTTCATCTCACCAACATAGTAAAGCTGCTGTTTGTATCCCCATTTTACAAATAAGGAACTGGAGCAACAGGTATTAACTAACTGGTTCAAAGTCATAAGAGGCAGAGCCAGGATTCAAACTTAGAAGCAGTAAATACTGTTGGTGCCTTGCGGACATCGTCTTGACCTGGTCACTGACTTCTAATTCTCAGTTTATAACTGCATTTCTTTTCCTGATGATTTCTCCTCCCTCCATTCACTGCTTTGCCAGCTCTTGAAGCAGACCCGAAATGTCTAGCAAATAACTCCCCTCAATGACTGGCAGGAATTAGTGTACAAATACTCCAGCCTTCCCTCACCTCAAGAGGAATAACACTGGCCCCTGGCTTTCCTTAACTGTATCAAGCTCATTTCCCACGGTGCTAAGTTACTTGATAGCATGACTTTTACTACCCAAACCTGGACCCCCACTCGTCCACCAGAGTTTGCTGGGATCACCTTGCAAATAAACTACTTATCTCAGAGTCTACCTGAGAGGTAACCTAAAATACGACACAAAGTCTGTCTGATACTACATCCTTGGGATGCCTTTACTCTTCCATACTGGTAATATGGCAGTTCAAGAGAATGACAAATGCCCAGGATCTGACATTGCTAATAATGAAGAAAATTGGTTGTTTAATACACATAATCTTTCTTACCAGATGGCAGGCTGCTTAAATGCAGTAGCCTGATCTATTACACCTTATGCACCGGTATGGTCTGGCACATCACTAGTGAGTCCAAAATATTTGTTAGTCTTTTTATTTCCAACCTTGATTATATACACCTGGGAGTGGGGAGAAAATGGACATCCTCTTTGCTCCTCAATTTCTAGGGCTTTCACTGCTGATACTACACACTTTATCAGAGAAGTCTTTATTCCCAGGGCTTAGAAGACCATCCTTTCATTCTCACAGCATGAGTAGTCAGGCTTCTCTGTTAAATCTCTAGATTAGGAACTCAATGAATAAGGGTTAGATTTGAATTTAAGTACAGGCTGAGATTTATCAAAGAAAGACAATCTGGGGCCAAGAGAAATTTGTTAGAAGTTCAGTAGCTTCACGGAGCAAACACTGAGAACACTTTGCCCAGTCAAAGAAAAGTCTAGTTCAGGCTAAATCTTTAGGAAATTCACTGTGCGTTTACTTTGTGCTATTTATTGTGTTTGGCTTTGAAAACTCATAGGTGGGTACCACACAGGCTCTGGCTCTTGAAGTCACCACTCCATTGGTGGTGGCAGATTATAAACCAAACAGTGATAAGAAGTACACCTTGAGAAGTACAAGAAAAGTGAAATGTTCTAAGCGTTCTGGGATTGGTAAAGGTTGGGCAGTAATCTTTCTATGGCTTATGGAGAAGTGGAAAGGTCTAAGAGGCTTCACAGAAGGTGACAGTTGAGCTGGATTTTGAAAGACTAACTAAAAAAGAATTTATCAACAGAAAAGGGTGGAATAACATGGGTGGTTTTGAGGAGAGAGGTATAACCCAACATTTGGGCTCTAAAAAGGAAAAAAAAAGTTTTTTCCGCACAAAATTCAAATGCTTAGAGACACAAAAGCTTAGCAATATTAAAGTCATACATTTCTACCTTGTAATTTTGGGGGGTATACTGCAAGAACTCACCACTGCATAGTGTTTGTTCTTTGCCACATGCTGTTCTGTGTGTTTTACATACAAGAGCTCACTGAATTTCCTCACAACAATCCTATGTGATAAATATCATTCTATCACTACAGGTGGAAAATTAATGTACAAAGTAGTTAAGAAATTATACAGTCACACAGCTAGCAAGTAAAAGCTGAGTAATCTAGCATTAGTCTTTGCTCTTAATTAGTACAGTGCCCTCAGAAGTAAAGATGAATAAGGACTAATAGAAATAACTATAGAAACTTAAAATAGGGGCGCCTGGGTGGCTCAGTTGGTTAAGCTCTGCCTTCAGCTCAGGTCATGTTCCCAGAGTCCTGGGATCGAGCCCTGCATCAGGCTCCTTGCTCGGCAGGAAGCCTGCTTCTCCCTCTCTCACTCCCCTTGCTTGTGTTCCCTCTCTGGCTATGTTTCTCTCTGTCACATAAATAAATAAATAAATAAATAAATAAATAAATAAATAAATAAATAAATAAATACTTAAAATAGGTAATACCTAAAGTGAGTAGCGTTTTTCTGTAAAATTTCTGTCTTATATGTAATTTGTGCTCTTATATGGCCTCTCAGCATGGTCAGTGGAAGGCAGGATAGTGTATAGCTAATGGAGTTCTGACATCAGCCAAATGAGGGCTTCAGTCTCTGGCAGTTCTGCGACATGCTACCTCAGAGAGCTGGATCCCATTTCTTAACTTCTGGAGATATTCACGTCTTCATCTGCCAAATAATAATAGCAGTCCCCATCTTACAGGGATGTTGTGAGAATCAAACATGATGCTATACATGCTGAACTTACTTGCTCATAGTAAGTGCTTAATAAATGTCAGCTATTTACATTAGCAGCAAAGTTAGTATTATAACTTTATTATTCATTTTACAAGCTGAGGAAATAAGCTGTGCAAGAATTAACCCAGAGCTGGGAGAGAATGGCAGAGAAGTAAAAGAGCACAGTGGTTGGAGATACAGAATCCCCCTTGATCCTGGGGAGTAGCAGCACCAAATCTTCCCAGTGGTTCAATTCATGACACTTTGTTCTTTGCAGTGGTAAGTCAGCAACTCACAGACCTCAGGATTTACTAAGTCAGGGTATCTAGTGTCCCTAAATCCTGGTGATCAGGACCAGAGGGCAGAATCACTGTGGCAAGCAGCACAGTAAGTAGATTTGTCTCCTTTCTCCAAAGGTTGTTGGTAGGGACCATTACTGACAGATCCATTTCTTTCCTCCTCCTAAACAAAATATGTCTTTAATAACATATTGATAGAGTAATACAATTACTGTATAGTAAGGAACTTGGTCCTGGGAGTTACCCTCTAAATCTTTGGAATTTTCCAAGTGATAGGAGTGTCTCTGGGATTCATCATAGGCCCTGATAGTCTGTGTTAATGCAGTGATTCAGGAAGAGGTCTGGCCACATCAGAAAGACCAGTCATGTGATGGGAGGGTTGTGACTTTGAACTACATAGCAGCCCAACCTCCAGGAGGGGAGAGAGATGGGAGGTTGAGTCCAACCATGTTGATTCAATCATGTCGTCCTAATGAGACTCCAGTAAAAGCTCTGGACACGGAAGCTGAGGGGAGCTTCCTGGTTGGTGATTCACACTGATGTGCTGGGAGGACAAAACATCCTGAAGACACAAAAACTTCATATTTGGGATGCTGCCAGACTTCACCATGTGGGTCTCTTCTTTTGGCTGATCTTGATTCGTATCCTTATAATCAAACTCTAATCCTGAATCTTGAGTTCTGTGAGTCATTGTACTGAGTTATCAAACCTGAAAGGGTAGTGGAAACAGTCAAATTTGCAACCAGTTGGTCTAAAACATGAGTGGCCCAACCCCTGACCTTGCAGCTAGGGTCTAAAGTGAGGAGAGTCCCTGGTAGGGGATATTGTGCCTGTGAAGCTTGCCCCCTGCATAGCTGGCATCAGAACTGCATTGCAAGGATCAACTTGAGAAATAAGTATGAAATGAATCCTGTAGGACATCATACTCTATCAGGAAAATTGTAGAAAATGAGATACCATTTTAAAGCTATCTAAAGCAAAAGAACTGTGAAGCTGTTGAGACACACAATCTTTCTTCATAAAATCTTGCTTGCTTACCTTTATTCACATTCATTTGCATGGCTTATGGTGCAGTCAGTGCCCACTGAAGGCCTTGCAGGCAGGCACCTGCCTGTTTTCAATTAACTAAACCATTCAAATAAATGTAACTTCATCCACACAAGAATATCAATGCAACAAGATTTACTTGACTTCTTTCTCTTTGTTTGATTCCTGACTTTTTAAAAGTTGTGCAAAAAGTTGCTAGATGTTTTAAGACACCTCTTGCTTACCATAAATATTTTAATCAATCATTCATTCATCCGGACATGTATGTATCCGCAGCTACTGTGTGTCCAGCACAGAGCAAAAGATCCTGAAGAGAATGCTACACTTGGCCTCAGAAGCCTTCTGGAGTTGGATTTCCCAGCTCTGGGACCTTCAACACGCCACTTGCCCTTTCTGTAAGGTAAAAAGATGGGATTAGATCACATTCCTAGGATTACAGAAGTCCTGTCCAATTGTGAATGCTATTGATTCCTTGAGTCAGCCTGTATTTGCCGGGAGACTGAAGCACCAGCCCCTCTTCTTCACTGTATGTTTGCCAACTCTCTTGTGAGTCTTCCCTCAGCTCCTTCTCAAACACCCCTCCTCGTTCCATAAATCTGCATACGAAAGGACCAGACAGCTGTAGCTCTCAACAGCTTTGGTTTTCATCCCCGCCTGTGTCATCCTGCTTGCTGAAGCTGCTTTTTAAAGGGGCCAAGCCTCCTTTCAACAATTCTAAATATTTTTGAAGTTACCAACCAGAACACAACAAGCTTACAAAGAGATAGAACAGTAGCGTTTTTCCACAGGTGGTTAAACTAACAAGAGGACTTGTCTGTCGCTGCTATTCTGTGATGTGGGCAGGTGGTAGAAGGGGCCAGAGCAACAGAGGAGATGCGAGATCAGTCAGAGAAGCTCCAGGGAGAAAACCTGCATCCTGAAAAGAAGCTGGAGAAAGGGAAGGAATCCCACCTCAAGAGAGGACATCCCCGCATGCCACACCCTCTCTGCCAGTTGTGCGGTTTAAAGCAATTTAAACTTCCCCACATGACCAAAAGAGTCATTACTGTTGTAAGCAAAGATACTGAACTGAAAAGACTTCGCTGATAGAACAGCAAAATTACTCTGATCTTGATAAATATAAGGCAGAGGCACAGAAATACACACTCTGCCACTCCTTGCTGTAAATCCGCTCGCCTTACTCCCCTGTCCCATCTTAGGTTGTTTCGCTGATTAGAGACGATGAATTGTTCCATGGCAGCTGAAGTGAATACAGAGGCACCCGGGATTGAAAAAAATAATAAGAAGAAGACAAAACAAAAACAAAATAGCAAAACATAGCAGTTTGGTAAATTAATATATGAGATTTACATTTCAAAGTGTAAAACTCATGGTCCAGAATGAACATTGTTTTGAAATACACTTGAGAAACAACTGCCAAAGACTGGGTTATGCAACTTACACCGCTACCCCCCTCCAAATGCTCTGTATAAATGGCATTTTCCTTTGTGAGGGTGAAATCAGAACACCGCCAAACACTGGTCACTTTATTTTTATCAGAAAAAAAAAAAAAGAGGGCTTATTTGGAAATTATAATCCAAGACACAAAAGCTACATCAAAAGCATAGGTTTGTCCACAGAACGAAGGATAGGAGGTTCTTTTATTTATTTATTTATTTATTTATTTATTTATTTATTTATTTGCTTATTTGCTTATTTATTTGCTTATTTATTTATTTGTTTGTTTGTTTGTTTGTTTTTAGAGGAGTGGGCAGGTAGTTAGGGATAGTTGTAAACAAAAAGTCCATTGGAGTAAACTGGGAGTTTGAAGAACAGCGGCTTCTCATTGGCTGGCCTGTGTCTGTATCTCATTGGCTGGGCAGGTATCCTCATTGGCTGAGCTGTTGCCAAGGTAGAGAAAAACCTTCTTTCCTACCGCTGGATTTGTAAAGTAATAATCAGTTTGCAGGGTGCATCTCTTCCTGTTGGGTCTGCAACTGCCCAGGAGTGCTAGGTATGAGAGCTCCCCCTGTTGGCTTCCCAACTCCATTCTAAACCAGGTCTCTTAATTTTCACACAGATCAGGTATCATTGCAATGCATTCCAAAGAAAAAAATTCTGGTACATCTTCTTGATTGGTTTCCTGCCATGGAAGACATTGAGTTTGGGTTTATTTGCCACCTATAAAAAGAAACATCTAATGTCACAGGAGAAAAAGGGGAGGCTGAGATTTTACTAAGTGAAGGTGGCACCCATTGAAGTATAGTGAAAGGAGGAAGGGGAACCACTACCTTCCTTGTCCTTGACACAGTATGGATGCCGCCAGGGCTGCAGTAGATTGGTAGGAGGAGCAGAAGTTTACAGGGCAAGGCATAACCCCAGGGATGGGCACTGAGTGCCTGCTGGGCATGAAGAGTCTCACATTTTCTTCCTTAGCATCTGGGTCTGGGGACAGGGACTGCCCCCTCCTGGGAAGGCATGATGACAGAGTAGGGGTTGACTTTTCTTGGAACCTCCACTGTAGTGGGTTCCACAAGCACATCTGTATCTATTCCTATCCTGACTTTACCTCCCAGCCAGGACCCTCACCACCATCCCTCAGAGCCCCTCATTCTTCTCCACCTCTGCAGCCCCAGGATACACCCTGGTTTCCAAAACACTGGACACTTTAGATTTCTGACCCCAATATACTGTGATGTCTGACTGTTGATATTTGATTTTCACTTTTTAGTCCTTGTCATCTCATGGTAATGCTCACTGACCTTTTTCTTAAAAGAGCTAAGCCTTGGCTGAAGAAATGGTGCCAACAGACAAAAAAAAAAAAAAAAAAAAAAAAAAAAAAAAAAAAAAAAAAAAAAAAAAAAGGAAAAGATGTAGAACTTTACCAAAAGTTCAGCACTTAAAACTTTTAAGAGTGATCATATTTAGATTTTGTTCACAGAATTTTTTAAAAATGTGGTCATATGCTTTGCTTGTATGATAAGATGAAGTTTACAGTCTGAATATTTCCTATCATCATTTTGTTGATGGACATTCTGTTGAATATGGACCATGGGACATATTGAAATGTGGACCCATGGGACAGTAGAAAAAGTAAATCTCTGGAATCTAGAGAGCTGGATTTTAGTCCCAGCTTGCCCACTTAAAAATTGTGTAGCTTCAGGCAAACACATTGATCTATAGGGGCCTCAACTTTCCTTACCTCTTACCAAAAAGAAGAAGGAAAAGAGAAGGAAGAAAAGGAAGAAGGAGAAGGAAAAAAAAACAAGTCAAGGAAGGAAAGGAAAGTGAAAAATAAAAGGGAACTAATAATATATACTCATATAGCTCATAGGGTTATAACTCACAACTCACTAAAAGCAGTATATATAATGTAAAATGTTTTTTAAATACACTATTATTGGTAAAAATTATACTTAAGATATTGTTAAAGTCCTCTGTATATTGGGGAAAAAAATCCAAGAAACAAGCTATACTTCCTAGAATAAGTGATAAAAGCATCACCTTCAGATAAATGTCAGAATCTCTATCCCATGACAACTCATGTTTGCTTTTGTTGGGTGGCAATGTAGGTCTGGCTTTCTGCAGCATTCAGCTCAAATCCACTGCCCCCAAAGAATGGGTCTTTTTCCATCAGCCCTTTTCACAGATTACAGACTTCTGGGTTTGACTCTCCAGATCTTCCCTGTAGCCTGACATCCTACACAGGTTAGAACTTTAACCATCAGACTGTACAATAAGTGCAGTCCTGTGGACAGCAGCCCCTGAACTGAAATAGTACCTGGTGAGTGTATGCTGTCTCACTCACACTGGAGCTGTTAGTTCTGGTTTGGTATTCAGTAAAGATAATATGAATCAGGACATGGAGTCTTGCAATAAAGAGGAACTAATGGAGGTAATTAGGAAAGAACACCTGTCCGTGAGAAATTGTAACCTCTACCTTGGCCATAGCCAGCCATTGCTCCCAACTGTTATTCAGAACAATGGAGAGCCTCTGGACTGTGAATGTGAGCAATGATGGATGGCAATAAAATTCACAAATGAGTTTTCACATTGTCTAATAAAATTCTATGACTTTGTCAATCTGTGTTGACACAGACATACACAGGACTAGATGATAAAATGTTGTAATGGGAAGCTAATTATTTCCTTGGCTTTACACATTGTCTTTTATTTCTATGGTTCTAGGTGCAAAATTCTGGCTTTCTTAAAAGTAACTGTGAGGATAGAAGTCAATTCTGAGTCCCTAACAGTCAAATAGTCTATTGTCCAAACCATTTCAAGGCAAACAGGGCTACAAATGGGCAGCAAAATGAAAGCCTAAACATGTGGATCTGAATTTAGGGGTATGTGGAATCAGCGTTGTCTCAAACATGGCTTATAATTGTGCATTTTAATTTTTCCCTGTTTTTTAATTCAAGCATCATTAACATACAGTGTTTTATATTCCTTTCAAGTGTACAATATAATTATTCAACAATTCTATACATTTCTCAGTGCTCATCGAGGTAAGTATACTCTTAATCCCTTTCATTTATTTCCCCCACCTACCCACCTCCTTTCTGGCAACCACCAGTTCTCTGTATTTAAGAGTCTGTTGCATTTCTATACACTAATACTGAAGTGGCATAAAGAGAAATTAAGAAAACAATACCATTTACAACTGCAACAAAAATAATATCTAAGAATAAACTTAACCAAGAAGGTAAAAGCTCTGTACTCTGAAAACTATAAAAAACAAACAAACAAAAAAGCAAAAAAAGAAAAGAAACATTGATGAAGAAATTGAAGATGACAAAAATGGAAAGGTATACCATACTCATGGATTGGAAGAACAAACATTGTTAAAATGTCCATACCTCCCAAAGAAATCTACAGATGTAATGCAATCCCTATCAAAAAACCAACAGTTTTCACAGAACTAGAACAAATCCTAAAATTGGTATAGAACCACAAAACATCCCGTATGTCAAAGCAATATTGAAAAAGAACAGAGCTGGAGGTATCACAACCCCGGATTTCAAGATATGCTACAAAACTGTAGTCATCAAAACAGTGTGGTAATGACACAAAAACAGACACACAGATCAGTAGAACAGCATAGATAGTTCTAAAATAAACCCATGTTTTTATGGTCAATTAATCAACACCAGAGGAGGCAAGAATATACTGTGGGAAAAAGTCTCTTCAACAAACTGTGTTGGGAAAACTGGACAGCTAGATGCAAAAGAATGAAACTGGACCACTTTCTTACACCATACACAAAAATAAACTCAAAAGTAGATTAACGACCTGAATGTGAGAACCGAGCATTTTAGGTAAGCTAATAAACAAAAAGTGGATACTGTCATAGAAGTTCTAGATGACGGTTTTTTATACCAAAGATGCCATCTGAAGAAAAAAATAAGAAGAAAGAGCAAAGAACATTTTATACTTAAATTAGCCTCAGAAAATAACATTTTAAAAGTTTACTTCAATTCATAAATAAATTTTGAAGTTGTAACCTGGGAAATGAAAATGGGGAATAAGAATGAAAATTCACACAACAAAACTGAGAATTTTTGCAGATATACCTCATATTTATTTGACTTTACAGATTCAGCATGAAATAACTGAAACAAACAAATAATTGTGGAGGGAAAGGGGAGGGAGGGGGAAAGGAAATTAGGTTTATATACATATGTGTTACATGTGGCCAAAAAAATTATTTAGTTTACTTGATGTTTACCAGAAGGGAAGTGAATGGGAGGGGAGGGGTGGAATGTGTAAAACAGGTAATGGAGATTAAGGAATGTACTTGGCTTAATAAACACACAGGATGTTTTATGAAAGTGTTGCATCATTATACTGTACACCTGAAACCAATGTTACACTGTATGCTAACTAACTAGAATTTAAGTAAAAACTTTTAAAAAATTGTTTACTTTACTACTCTACTCCCATTGGCTAGAACAGGACAAGCTTATAATAAATGTTTAATAAATATTTCTTAAATAAACAAATACAAAAAGCATATCAAATTTTGTCTTGTTGATAAGCAGACAAGATGTTCATCGAAGTTATCATTTTTAAAAAGATTTTATTTATTTATTTGACAGAGAGAGAGCTCACAAATAGGCAGAGAGGCAGGCAGAGAAAGAGGGGGAAGCAGGCTCCCTACTGAGCAGAGAGCCTGGTGTGGGGCTCGATCACAGGACCCTGAGATCATGACCTAAGCCAAAGGCAGAGGCTTAATCCTCTGAGCCACCCAGGCACTCCTAAGTTATCATTTTTAATGCAGCCTTAACAAATATAAAATTGACAACTCTTTTTAAATGTTTGCTCATTGAAAATCCCACAAGCACAGGCACACAAATATAGTAGAGCTACCTAGGCATTTTCTATATTAAAGGTGAGAGGAAAATTGAAATAATCACCTACTAATGTCTGTTTGCTAAGTATGTATATATTACACTTGGAAAAATATTACTGATCTTTGCTCCATTTCTGTGAGATAGTAATTGAAGATTCATTATGCTTGGTTCTAAACTGTCTCATGGAGGGCATGGAATTAAAGCTAGTAGAATATTTTGAATTGTTGGAAATAAATTAACATAATAATTATTTTAGAAATAAAAATTTAAAAATTGGGAGAAAAATCACACTCAGATTTCACAGGGACTTAAATCTCATTAGCATCAGTTTTCAAAGCATTTTAACCAATGGAACCATAGTTCACAAGTAAATATAAATCAAGTGTGGAGGCCAAAATTACTTCCAATTTCTTATTCTCCTCTTGTGCCAAAATATATTCAAAATCAAAGTATGAATTTATGGGATAGTTAAGTCTTTCCTCTCTACATAGACCCAAAGTTCCTGAGTAAATTAAATATGTTGTAGGACAGAAGAATATTTTGTGTAGCATTTTCATAGAGCATTCTTAAAAACATTTGACAATTAAGGTAACAAAAAACATGACAAATTATCTTAAGTAAAAATAAATATGCTAATACTATATCAAGACATGAATGCATATGATATATAATATATAGTTTTCACTGTGGTTGGAATTTACAAAAGTGAAAATTTGGAAAATTTATACATAGACTCTCATTAAAAGAGGTTAAGTGATGACAGGTTCTTGGAAAGAAAGAACTGGCAGAGGTTCTCAGCCCAGCCCCCTTTCAGATTATAAAAGACAATGAGGTACCCCTGAATCAAAGAGGAAAAGAAAGTCTCTTGACTTTAATCAGCACTTAGACAGATCCCCCAGCCCTTCTGTGGACCTCTTTGTAGGTTCCAATTTCTCTGGACAGGCAGATGAGCACTAAGTTATGGAGAAATGGCATGTTCCATTGGCCTGGAAGACAATCGCTACACGAGTGCTTAGAGAAGACTGGTCAGGAATGTGAAAAGAGTGATCAACCTGGCCATGGTGGGGGTTGGCCCAGAACCAAATTGCCCAGAATGTATATCCAACAGGACCTGCCTGGCCTCTACTTTTTGGCAGCCCTGCCTTTGAAATGTAATAATCAAAGACAAGGTGACTCCTTGTTTCTATGGGGAGAGATTCCAAAATGATAGAGATATATATTCAGACCAACTGGAAGAACATCACCTTGAGAACAGAGTCCCTCTCATCCTACCCAGCTAACAAGGTGCACCTTGCATGTTTCTCCTCTACATCTACAAGGTAACCAGTGCTTTTCACGAAGGATCTAAAACTTCCATCATCACATATAAGAATAAAGTTCATAAGCGTTTGTCTTCTCTGACATCTCAAAAAGTACTTATTTAGGTGCAAGACTTACTCTCTATAACAGCTCTGATTATGTCACCTTCTTACATAAAAATCACAGAAGTACTTGGAAATCCTCAAAGATCCATCTGCCTTCATACAGGCAGGCTCTTGCACAGAATGTATGTCCCGCCTGTGACACCCTTCTCAACCTCATGACAACTGAAAAGGCCTCTCTTTCTGAAGGCTCCATTGACACACATTTCCTCCCCCTGCCCAGGCTCAGTCATGTGTCCTCATCCGGAGTGCCCATAGCACTTTGCACCTATCTCTATCCTATTTGAATTCTATTTTAATTCAATAGTTTATTTAGATGTTATTTACTAACTTGCTGTGAGCTTGAGCAAGTTATTTTAACTTCTCTCAGTCCCAGTGTTCTGATCTGTAAAATGAGGAGATGGAATAGACAGTCACAGTTATATTTGGATGCATTGTTTTTGGCTCTAGGTTAGTTTTCAAGTACAGTGGTGAACAAGATTAAAGTTTTGCCCTCCTCATCTTACATCCTACAAAACTGGAGAGGAAAACTAAATGAGTAAAAAACCATATGAACAGAAACTACCTTCAGATACTATTGCAAAGTGCCCATAAAAAAATAAGTAAGATGATACTGTAGACAGGGAGGGAGTTACTTCAGCCAGAGTGGAAGGCAAAGGCCTCTCTGAAGAAGAGAAACTTCAGTTGAGATAGGAACTGGGAACAGAGACAGCTTTTGGACCTACACTCCAAGTAGAAGAAACATCAAAGACATGAAAGCAAGAATGATCTTGGTGTGTGCAAAGAAGATGAAGCCGACAACAGTGATTGTGGGCAGCTGAACACAGGGGTGGGGAAAGATTAAGTTGGAGTAGCAGATTACATGGAGCCTTATGGGAGTTTGAATTTTATTCTGCTGCAACAGGAAAATATCAGAGCATTTTAAGCAGTTGACCTAATTTGCTTTATACTTTAGAAAGATCAGTCTGGCTGCTGTACAGTGGTAGGATATTGTTGGGACAGGTAGAATGTGAAAAGCCATTTAGGAAGATATGTCTTCAGCACAGGTGAGTGATGCAACAGGGCAGTACTGCAGCACTGAAATGATGGAAGACCCAAAATGAATCGCCAAGCTCTTAGAGGTAGAGAGGGGAGTAAAGAAATTAATCAAGAATGATTGCTAAGAATGGAGCCTGAGCAGCTGGATGAATATGGAGGTAGGGAAGAATTGGGCAAGAGAGTGTATTTGACTGTAGAAGTTTAAGCCTTGTTAAGATTGAGGTATCAGGGGATATCTCAATGAAAATGCAAAATGGGCTCTGGACTAGGTGCCTCTAGAGATCGCAGAAAAGGAGAGTCTTGGAGTTTCCTCCTGAGTCTGAAGTTTTCTCTTGAGAATCATCAGAATGTCTATAGGAAAAATCATGGAATTAAATGAATTTGTCTGGAAAAGAGTTAATGTAGAGAAAATTAAAGAGCCAAAGAGATAATGCTAAAGACTGATGATATGCTGATGGATGAGAAGGCACCAGCAAAAGATGTAGAGAAAGTGGAAAGAAAGAAAAGAGGAGTAGGCATGTGTGGTGTGCTAGCTCTGGATAAGAATGTGTTCCAAGAAAAGAGGTGAACATCTGATGTTGAACGAACAAGAGAGTATTGAACATTGTCTTTGGCAAGAGGTAAGTCATTGTTTTATTGTTGTTCTTGGAAACTATAGTGTCTGACAGTTCTGAGTGCCTAATGGATATTCATGGTCATAAAGTGAGGTGGTTTCAGCTATCCTGATGGGGTCATTTTTTCCAACAACTTTCAGCTACCCTGGTCAAGGCAGGGCAGGATGAACCATTGTGTTTAATGAGGATATGGGCTTGTTTGGCAGAAAGTCAGAATAGGTTACTTTAAGTTTCTGTTGGTCTCTAAAGATTCATGAAATAAAACTAAAGTTTTATTTTATTTGAATCTAAAATGTCAAATGAACTTTTTAAACTAACCTTTGAAAGTTATCCAAATTAAGATTATTTATGATTGCATGAAAAATTTGACAAGGAAGCAATGAGAAGAGGGATCTTTAGCAATCTTGCATGTTACTAAAATCATAAATATTGGACTAAGAGTATGGATCATTAATCTAAAACAAATGGCATGGTTTATTCTTTCAATATTTTTCACATATATTTGGCTTCCCTTCCTTTTCCAGTTTTGATCCTTGGGAACTTTTAAAGAATGGACCCTGGTAAGCTTGATGACCCACCAAGTGTAGCCAAGAGATATCCAAAGTAAAGTTAGAGCTGTGCTAAAACTTCTTTTAAAATAAGACAAAAGCAAGGAATTTATGTATTAATAGAAATTATTTATCTCAGTGAATAACTCAAGGATTAGCTATTCTCCCAAACTCTGACATCTTATAGAAGGCAGCATTTGTCTTTTTTTGTTGTTGTTTCATTTTAGGAAAATCTAAAATTAAGACCTACTTTAAATTCTAAAAATAAGTGATTTAACTCCTGAAAATTTATTCACTCACATTTTAAACTCCAACATACATATTTCTAGACTTGTAAACATATTTGCATTCTTTTAAATTTAAAAAGAAATAGATTTGTTAAAATCCAGTTCTCTGAAATGTTCAGGAGTGTATCATCTGGCTTGATTTTTATAAATGATATGTAATGCTTTTAATAAAATACTATGGTCTACATGCTATCTTGGAACAAGAGTTAATGATTTAACTCTCTTTCTTACAGACCATTAATTTTTCCAGTGTCCATGCAGTGGACAAAAATAAGTGGTTGTCATTTTCAGTACGAAGTGATGTTTAACTCTTGCTGAATAATAAAGAAAATAAAGATAATAATAAAGAAAACCAACTTGAATCCCGAATATTACAAGTGACAAAATATTTTATAGAGTGTTCATTTTGTATGTAGACCACACCTGAAGCACTTTAATCTAAATGAAAAAGCCAAAGTGAAGTCAAAAGTTATTTACTATTGCTTCTTCCTTGACATTTCTTAACAGGACATAACAAGCTGGTAAAAAGGGAAGGTTGGACAGAAAGGCCTCCCTGTCCAAGAATTCAGTGAGCCCCAGCAGCATTGCCCACACACTGCCAGTACCCTCAACAAGAATAGCAACGATACCTTGCACTTATACAATGCTTTCTAGTTTACCAAGTGCTTTTCATATTGGGTTTGTTTCTTTTTAATGAGAGGGAAAGTTATGTAGAGGATTTTATTCCCTTAGAATACAGGACACTTTTGGCAAGATTTTGATTCTTTCCTCTGTGGCCAATTAGTGACAATTCCACTTTTGCAAGACAGCCGTCTCCCTGTCCAATTTGACAAGGCGAAGCAGGACAGGAAGACTGGCACTGCATTTGATGCCAACAGTAGTTCAAAATCTCACCACCATCAAAATATGAATTCAGATGCAAAATTCCAGGGCTTGCTTCGTAGGCTCCGGCCACCACAGAGGCTGAACCATAACCGGAGTCGGCTTCTGAAAGGAGCAGGTTGATGACAGTGTAATTGGTATAATGTTCCTGCAGAGGAAGTCTGGCAACACGTTTCTGATGAAGGCAAAACTGCGTAATCGTGCGATCACATGCATGCCATTACGTTTCCTTCAGCCTTGCTTACATCAGGGAAATATTAGAAGAGATGGTACTAATCAGTGGGTGGTCAGTTAACCATAGTTAACTGGAGTCATACATAAACAGTAACGAAAATACAATGGAATGCATTGTGGGAATGGATAGAGTAAAACAGATAGTGTAGGACCGTGTGGGCTAAGATAACGCAGAATTTAAACTCGTTTGCAGTGTGAAGTAGAAAGCCACTGCAGATATTTGAACATAGGAGAGACAGGATTTGATTGACATCTTCAAAGTTTCGCTCTGACTTGGGGTTGGAAAGAGACCAATAGGATTGAGGGAGGAGGAGATGAGGATGTGCCCGGGGAGGGTTATTCTGGCTTAGAGCATGCACTAGCAGCAGTGGAAGTGGGGAGAAGTACCTAAAGTCTATGAATTGTGAAGGTCAGGAAAGCAGGATCCTCTAATATACTGGACACTGGGTATGTGAGAGATTGAAGAGTCCAGGAGGACCCCCAGACTTTGATTAAATAGAAGTGTTTATGCATGAATAGACCAAAGCACAAGAAAATGAACCCTCAAAATAACAGAGGTGTTGCTGAGTAACTGGTTTAGAACTCTTTATTTTCATCTTTGTACTTTTGTTTGGGATTATGCAAGGAACATGTGTTACTTCAATAATTTAAAAGCTATTTAAAAAATAAACTAATGCCAAAGAGAATGAGAAACAATGTGCCCTGGTATATATACTTTTGGTCAGCCACCCCTTGTTGCATGACAACCAAACCTTGCAGAATAGCAAGCAACAATTCTGGAATATGAAGCAATATCTGACCCCCAACCTGACCAGTTTTAGGATTCATATCAAGTTGCCTCTCTTTATCTGTGTCTTTCCTAACTGAAGGAGAGAATTCACTAGGGCCTCCTACACAATGAACCTGAAGATTAACACCACAGAGTCAGCACACCTGCCAACCAAACCACATAAGTAAACCTCCATCTGTGTAGTGAAATGACTCATTCTTATTCTCATTAACCCTCATAGTTAGCATATTTGAGTCTACCTCTCTTTCAAAATTTTATTTTGTTTATATTTTCATAGGCCCTATGACATACATACTTTTTTTTAGTAAGTCACTTTGAATACTTTTTTAAACATGTGGGGTAAAATAAATACATACATAAACACTTGGATATCTTTCTCTCCACACCCACCCCCATTCCAGGTATATCTGCATGATTTATGTCTCATGCAAAATCATGCTCTTCACTCCTTAACTGCCTCCCTTCTTACTGTGCAGTTGTCAGAAGTCATGAGAAGAACCACTGCAGTTAAAAAAATTATTCACATACAGATCTTTATGCAACACTGAGCTGTTTGGAGGAAAGGTACAAGCAAATCTCATACACAGATAATACACTGGGCCTGGGGAGCCATATATGAATGTGGGCAGATACCTTTTCAGCAGAACACAACACAGTGGGTATACCTCTGCATATGAATCTCTTCATACAGCAATGGAGATTAATAAAATGTGATCATTACCCAACAATTATGACATGGTGCACTGCAAGATGAACAAAATTGTTTTCACAGCAGTGGTAGGTCTTCAGGCATTTTATAAAAAGAGTTCTGATGTTTTGTATCACACCAGGTCCCTTCTAGTTCCTCAAACATCCCTTCTCCAGTGCACCTGCACTGTTCACTTTTTGTCCTTCAACATGTGAGTGCCTGGAACCCAATGAATCGATGGTGATTCCAAGCTGTGTTTCTCCCCAGCTACTGATGATGGGGACTTTTGCATTTCTAGCTCATCTCATGGCAAATATTCGAACACTTGGAAGTTAGGCACGCAGTCTGTGCATGTACTAAGCATGTGGCTTTCTGCATATGTCTGCACATCATTTTTCAGGAAACTCTATTTCACACTACACCAGCTTGATGAATAGCTGTTGTTCACACCCACTGAGAAATAACTCCATGTGAGAATAATACCTTTACAACTTTGAAATGTCCTCAGACAGACTTCTCATCTCTAGGCCATCAACCTGCTGTGAACTCTCATCTTGACTTTTCACACTTACAGACAACAGTCATGCAACATACTGTCAAACAATATGAAGGTTTGAGGAAACGTGAAAGAGTGCAAAATTAAATTGGAGCCTGAACATCTTTTCAGTTTAGTGTAATTTTTATAATTAAAAGAAGTCCCCAGACACATGCAAGTATATTCATATTCAGGGTCAGCTTAAAATTTCTGTTCTGTGTCTTCAAAGAGTGTTTATATTTCCAATCATCATCGACATTCTTTTTGTTAAAAATTGGTATATGAATTCTGCATCCGATGTTCCTGTCCTCAAGATGCTTTCTACTTACAACATTTTTAAAGAATTTTTAGTCAAAAATCTCAATATTCACTTTAAGCCCCAATTACTGTGATAACAAGGAAATTTTTAAAACTGGTGTGGGTATAGTTTCAACAAACTGAATTTTCTCTTTGAGAATTATCCAGAAATAATTTTGCCAATCTTGTTTGTTAAAAATCCAGAAAAATGTAGGCATTCAAAAAATATGTTATAAGAAAATTAGAATAAGGAACTCTTTCGGGGCACCTGGGTGCTCAGTCATTAAGTGTCTGTCTTTGGCTCAGGTCATGATCCCATAGTCTCGGGATCAAGCCCCACATCAGGCTTCCTGCTCAGTGGGAACTCTGCTTCTCCCTCTTGCACTCCCCCTGCTTGTGTTCCCTCTCTAGCTGTGTTTCTCTCTGTCAAATAAATAAATAAAATCTTAAAAAAAAATAACTCATTCCACAAATAAGTATTGAGCCCCTGCGACGTACCAGACGGTGTTGTTTTGCAGATTCAAAGGTGAGTTTAATGTGAATCTGGACCTAAAAGAAATTCACTCATGCTCAGTAGAAGAGCTGACAGGTTGATTATATTTTCTCTAACTCAGCAGGAACATTTTTCAGTAAGCGCTAAAATATACACACCAAACTTCTTACTAATTTTTAGTTAACCAGAAAGTTCAGTTGAGTGAAAAAAAAAAAAAAAACAACCCAGATCACTCTTAGTGCTTAATTCTTTCATTAATGTCCATTTGTTCAACATCGGGAACTCAGTTCAACCTGACAGATGTATTGAGTGAATATCTAGACTCCACTCTGTGCTAGGTCTGGGGGGTTCAAGATGAGAAGACAGAGGCTGGAAGGAAGAATGAGTCAATGATAGTTTGCACTTAGTCCTGGGATGGACAAGTGAACTAGTACAAGAGAAACAAAGAATAATATACAAGATACAGGGGAGCTGATCGTGGGGTTAGAGAAAGTGACAGGGCACAGAAGAGTGAATCGGGGAGGCCTCTTTCCATATGGGGATGCAAATTTAGAAGGCCCGAATGGGTACTAATACAAGACATCTTCTAGAAGTCACTCTTAAAATTTCCAATGTCAGCTTGTTTCCTTTTCATTTGCCCCTATCCTGGAAGGTCTTAGAAGAAAAATAGGATAAATCAAATCAAATCTTCTGAGTAGTTTTATTCTGTTTAGTAAAAATTGTCATGATTATACACCTTTACTCTCTAAATGTACAAGATGTTTTTGATGTAAATTATAGTTTGGACCTGAAACTAAAAGAATTCTGTGTATGTAGGTGTGTGTGTACATGAAACATAATAACATGTACATGTAAAATATAAGTATATATGTTTATTTAAGGATATATAAATACATATTTTATACACAGATAATAGGAACATTCTTGACTAGATATTTGCTGTTAGACATTTAAATAATTATCAATGTCAAATATTAATAAGAAGAGTTTCACTTAGAATTTGTACAGAAAGTTTAAGAAATAGCATATGGAAACAAGTGCTACGGGAATTTTTTTGGTCAACCAATGAATGCAATAAGCTTTGTAGGACAATCAGTATAAGACTTCCTTCTTCAAATTTCTTTCAAATATCTCAATAGGAGGGACATATTTTTTCCTAACTTACCTTGGGAAACTGTCTTGAAGTATTTTATGATACATGAGTACACATTATCTTAGGAAAATGAAACTGTGGTTATCACCATTTATGAGTCTCAGAAAGCCATGTAAGATCAAGGGAACCAAATTTCCCATTAAAAAAGAAAACAAATTTCATAACCATGAAAACTCTGAGAGATCATTTGAAACAGTCATAATGCAGTTTCCAGTGTTTAAAATTCTTACAAAAACTTAGTATGTGAACTGTTCTATCTGTGAAAGATTTTCAAATGGATTCTGAACACCGGGATGGAAAGTGAGCCAGAAACTGAGGCCATTTGCCTGCTGGTCTCCACTAGCATTGCTATCCTCAGGACAGCCAGTCAGACACAAAGTGGCAAGTGTCTAAAACATCCCTATTAATTGACTGCTAAACTCTTTGACCAAGTTCATCAATAGTTACATCCTCTAATAAAACAACAAAATGAAAACACACACTTTCCCATTAGAAATACAGAGATATAGAGTATTTCAAGAAGCAGATGATTCTACTAAACAGATTCTTCTCTTGTACTTAGATCCATTGACCAGAAAGACATGGAGAAAATAATGAGACAACAGTTCTCTTAAAATTATCAATGCTGTCTATTAGTTCTTCTGTGGTAGGACTGAATTATCAATTTTTCTCAAAAGAGACTTAAGGAAAAATTTCCAGAAAGTTTTTGAGAACTCAGAGTGGTCAGGCGGAATTAGAAGGTGCTACTGGCTGGTTTGAGTTTCTGAGTTTTTGATCTACAACTAATGGTTGTGATAAAGCCTGTCCATCACAGCAAGAAGTAAACATGATCCTCTTTTCTAATATTCAGCTTTTAACAAAGATTAATCTCAAATTTTTCTTTAGACAGTTTTGTAAAATAATCCAGAAGTAGATATTTACTAAGAAACGTCTCTTGCTTGGCATTGTGTGTGGTGGTGAGATACAGCACTGAGTGGATCAAAGAGGACTATGCTCTCAGTGAGCATCCTATGGGACTGCTGGGCACTCAAAGTCACCACTAGATCTCTATCATATTAATATTTAGAAAAAATATCCTTGCTTATGAAAGACGGGACTTGACTCACCTATGATCTTTTTCCAGCTCTATGTTCCTTTTATTCCTTTGAAACTTGGAGTATGCATGATGCTGGAGATACAGATGATTAGCTTGCCTTCATGGAGTTGAAGAGCCAGGAAGACCAGAAAATATGTATCAATCCCAAAAAATATCTGTTCTATTCAATAATTTGGAAAATAAGAAATTCCTTCTCTCTCTCCAATCTGTCATTCATCTCTATTTATCCTTTCTTTTATTCTGATAGATTATAAAACATGCTCTTTGGTTATAAGGACATAAATTAATAGAATTATTATCCTAAACATAACTCCCAGTAAATGATTTTCGTGTCTGTAGGGGTTTTCTCCTTATGTAGTCCCATGAATTATTTCAATGATTCTCGGATTTTCCACAATTAATTTGCTCATAAAGGGACATAATTCCAGCTAACACTTAGCATGTCCAGAGTATTTTGTACTAGAGTTCAAAACAGTGCCAGATGGTCCCCTGGGTTTTAGAGATATCCAGTTTATTTATCAGAACTGAGATGAAGAAATATGTTGATACCATCAAGTGATGCTTTCAAATGACAGAGGCATAACTTTGCAATCTTTGCTTTTGGCATTTGAAAATGACAGTAACTAAGAGACTACTATCCAAACAATAAACACTCAGCTTTGGGGAATTAGGAACCACCTAGAATCTTAGGACCATACATACATATATTGTATTTTTACACCAGAGAGAGCACTATTTGTTCCTCAGTCTGTGTTTTGCAGTCTCAAAGTCTGCTTCTGGGTATTACATCGGAACAATGTATTCTAGAAGTGATATACAGCTGAAACAGGGATGGCATCTCATAATGGTGTGTGTGTCTTCCAGGTCTTTACTAACGTGCTGCCTTATCATTTATCTGAAACAGTGGATATGAAGATAGGGATTTGAGCACATGTACTATTTGAATGATTACATTGAAGAGCCACTTAGAAATTAAAACACCTGTCTAAAGTATGGATGAGGTGCTTAATGACAACTGATAATATGGAGAGTTTTGCAAATGGAACTCTCTAGTGATCTTAACAAATGTCTTCACTAAAGCCAGGTTCTATTCACCAAATTCAATGGGCAGCTTTTCTAATGATGTGTGCTTCTAGAATATACATAGGGATGTGAATATTCTAAAGAAATATCATTAATCCAAAGGACAGAACTTCTCTGTTTTATAGAGTAAGAAGTATTTTATGCCTTCTGGATTATAAAGACCACAAATTTATGTGTCCATATAGGTAGCTTATAAGTGTGCCTACCTTAATAACTATAAAATCACACAACAACTTAAGAATACGTCAGCTCGTTGTCTGGCCTATTTCCTCGTAATAGCTCAGGACTTTCAAGTGCCATTACCCATTAGCAATTCCTTCTTCACTTCATCCTCCATGTCTCATCTCTATTGGAAATACCATGATAATTTCATGTTCAAAAGATCTAGGAGGCACAACCATACACAAGGTTCCAAAACCATTTTTCACAAAGCAGGATCTGACACATACGAAGCACCCCAAAGCACCATTTCTCTTGGTAAACACAATGTGTTCACGATTTTTAAAGCCCAAGGAACCAATAAGCGATAAAAAACTAATAAATAATTCCAAAGGAATAAAAGATTAAAAAGTGGACTTACCATCCCTCACCATATTTATTCCATAGAGAACCAAAGATGGACATAAGTTGTCTCCTTCCTCAATAAAACCCTGCCTGAGAAAAGTTAATTACAAGATCCCACTGAGTCTGACATGTAGTGGGATAATGAAAACACTTTGGTTCTAGAGAATTACAGTACAGTACACAGTGCTCACAAACAGAATGAATAATTGAAATCCAGAGCCTTTATGCTTCAATGAAAAAAAAAACAATATTTCATGGCACATAAATTTATTCAGCTTATTTGCATTAAGGTTGAATGATCAAAGCACTGTCCACAGGAAAATAGTGATGATACCTTGATTTAAGTGTGATGAGCATTCATAAATATTCTTAGGAAGCAAGATGTACCTACATTTAATCAGCACTTATTAAAATTTTATTCCCTATAGTTATTCAACAGGATCTGCGGTATAAAAACATAATTACAAAAATCAGATTTGAGCTCATTTGACAACAGAAGGGTTTTATGGTGACCTATCTCCAAATGTTCCTATTTGTAATTAAATGCAGCGATCAGCAGTAAGGATTTTGAAGCTGTTTTAGTAGTTCCGCTATTCTGCTTAACATGTGGCACCCGTAATAATTAAAATGATACTAACACATGCACAATTTTATGGCCCTTATGGTGCAACCCATTATGCCAAATAAGGGCCTCTGTTTTCACAGCATACTGCACATGGTCTCATTACACCCACTTTTCTTTTCCTGTCTTCACACTAACAACTGTTAAAGTGAATCAACACACGAAACGTACTATAACAGCTTAGTGTTTATGATATGTGTGCTGTTAGTCAGTGAACAGGAAAATCTAAACATTTACTGTTTATGTAAAGAATAGCGTTAGTGTTAGCGAATTGCTCGGGTCTGCTTACTTTATTATCTAGATCACAAACGTAATGATGGGTTTCAATGGCATCTATATTTTTGCTTTGTTTTGTTTTTCAATGCAGATGTCTATAAAAACCAGAAAAATTTAGCATTTACATATCTTAGAATATTTCTTCTCAACCATAAGATAATTTAGGGATCGCTTAAAAAAAGATAGATAAGTCAGTATGTCATTCCTTAAAAAAAAAAAAAAAAGAAGAAGAAGAAAGAAAAAGAAGAAAAAGAAGAAAAAGAAGAAGAAGAAGAAGAGTGAAATAGTCAAAAGTATTTGGAGATGATTTCTCCCACAACATTCTGAGGCTGGATACGGTTTACCTAAGGTGTTAAAAAGCTATAAACCATTTTTATATGGTTCCACACTAAAATTTACAAGAAACTGGGAATTTGAGATCAGTGCCATTTTATCATGAATAATTTTGTAATTAAGAAGCTCCTCAAAGACCTCCTACACTCATTTTACAGTCATCAGTTCCGAATGGCATTCAGTCTTTTTGTTCTGGGACACAGTCCAAAGTAGGTCCCATCGGCAGAACACCAATGGATTGGGCAAGATCTCATGTCTGCATCTTGCACTGCCATTTTTCTGAAGTCAAAACTTCAGATATAGACTAACGATCTTTCTTCATTTTTTTGTCTTTTTAAGTCAAACTCAATTCTGTCCATTTAGGAATTTTGCTGGATTGGCGCTAACTGGGAGTAAGCTGAGCTGAGTAGGCCTTGAATGTTAAGGGCTTAATAGCTCAATTGATTGCAAAGATACAAAAGAAAAATGCTCACAGATTGCAGCCTTCACATGGTTTGGCTGCGAGTTCTCATCAACAGTGTGACGTCGACCAGTAGAGAACCATGTGGATGCTGTATGAAGACCATGCGCTCGTTACAGAACTGTGAAAATTTGTGGGACCGCAAAATGAAAATTATCAGCCAGAAGAAAAAAAAAAAACAACACAGCAAGATGAGAAGTGGTAGGGGGAAAGCAGCTTGAGAAAGACCTAACATTCTTCTATACAAGCTCCTTAGTAGAAAGACTAAGAACATTTAATGTTATGTAAATATCACCGCAGGTCCAACAAATCTGTCAGAGCCCTAGCAACCCCACGCTTTCACACTCAGATACTGCACAGGGAAAACTGCATCTCTGTCAGGGTACATCCCCCAACCCTAGTACTTACAAAAACAAAAACACCCTGTTTCAACAATGAAAGAAGGCAAAAAGCTTTCTATCTGAACTTGAAGAAAGTTGCATTTCACAATCCTTATTCTTTGATTAAAATAAGTGTTTGTGATCGGCATTAGTATTTACTACCCTGTGATCAAAAACAAATAACCCACTTTGTTTGTTTCTTACTGCAAATGAATTAAATTAGAAGCCATTAGGAGGACTTGCTGTTTATATCCTTGTTTCAGCAGTGGTAGTATTTGAAGTTTCCTGCGGTAAGTTCATTACTCGTATTTTGTCCAGAATTAGTGAAGCGTGCTGAAAATTGCTAATGACAGATGTTTCTCCACTCTGTCACACTTCTTGTATCATTTGATTTGGAAAGCAACATACGGTGTTCTGCTCTATCAGTATGTCACAGACTGTCTGTAAACAGCTGGTCATAACTCAGTTCAGTGAAAACCATTACTTTCCAATGAAGGGCTGGACACCCTCCAAATTGCATTTTGGCATGGCCTCGGCTGCATAATGCACAAAGTTCCTCTGTTCAGAGGTTACCTAAGGAAGAGTTCTCACTTTCCCCACTTGTTTTTATGTTTCAGAAAATATAAGTGTTTTCTCAGCAATAGACAGAAATCAAGAGAATATAAAAAAACTTATAATGCTTGTCTGCAGCACTCAGAAAAATCTGCGAATGGTGCATTGCACATAAAACCCACCTAAAATGTGTATCTTATCAGTTCTAGTTGTGTCTCCAGTTGAAAGGAGCATATGCATTATCAGGGTCAAGACCCATAAGAGGACATAATTTAAATGTCTCCTATAGAATAGTCATGGCATATGAACATGACCATGTGGCTATTTCATGACATCTAGTCACAATGAGAAGTACTAAAATCATCCCTCTGTCATTTCTATAATGGTGAAATTCAAAGAAATTGTTCCCGTTTTTTTTTTCCTTTCTGTAACTCATCAAGCCCAAAACAACTATAAAAATAATGTAAGTACAGGACCACACGGGTACTTTGTAACATGATATTCTAAAACATGCTGACAATTACAGTAACAATGTCAGCTTATTTGAATAGTCAGCATATATTGAACTGCAAGAAATCATCATCAACACCTTTCAGAAAGTTTGGGATTTTGTCTCTCCATGGAAATAAAATCTCTCATTGAATGCCTCTGGATAGAGCTGAGAGACAGAAATATCTCTAAAGCTACTTGGCACTTCCAGATCCATAGAGTTTTATTTTTTGATATATATGAAGAATCTAAACAGCGGAAATTGAGCCCATTTGACGGACTGGATGACAAAGGAACATGCCCATCTTAGCTCAGCACTCATTAAATCACACACCCATCAACAAAGATGAAGTACTTACTTGTGCCAGATAACTGCTGGGAATGCTCTTACGAGACTTCTTTTCTATACATGGGAGCAAAGGCTAATGAACACTGAACTCTAAAAGTATGCCTTTCCCACCTGGCAAACCACACTTCCGTATAGGTCATACTGTCATATCACCTTTCTGAGGCCTTCTCCCCGGCAAACCTGGCCACCTCTGGGCCTTCTCCACACGTTAACTCTACTGCAGTTACCGTTAAGGTCAGAGTGGAGTCCATGAGAAGGAGCAATTCATTCTGTGAGAGAGTCACAGGAGACATCAGAGGAGGTAACGTTTGTCTGGGTCTTAAAGAATGACTTACATCAGGGTGCCTGGGTGGCTCAGTTTGTTAAGCCACTGCCTTCAGCCTGGGTCATGATCCCGGTGTCCCAGGACTGAGCCACAAATTCAAACTCCAGCAGGTAACGGGCTCCCTGCTCAGCAGGAAGCCTGCTTCTCCCTCTCTTACTCGCCCTGCTTGTGTTCCCTCTCTAGCTGTGTTTCTGTCAAATAAAAACAAATTTTTTTTTAAAGTCCTATCACTTAAAATAAACATGTGAAAAAAAAGAGTCGCATCACTAATTAACACCCCAGAATACAATTGGTTTCCCAATACTAACATTTTATAGGTATTGCAAGGTAATACTTAAGTAAAAGTTATCTCCTTTTGCTTCTTAATTGGAAACCATTCCTGGAAAGTACTTTATATTAGTCTTGCTTATACTAAAAAAAAGAAAAAGGGAAAAAATTGCCTTACTGTGGATGTGTCCATCCTTTTGAATAACAGGCTCTTCTCAGTTGCAATACTGTTAAGTTTCTTGGCTTAGGTTTACCTGACCAGCTGAACCAGGCTGCACCGTTGAAGAGTTTTATCATCTGTAAACACAGCAGCCAGAGTTAAAAAGGGCATTCTCCCCTGTAGAGAGAGGGGAGCTTACCTTATTAAGGGATGTAGCCAGCTAAGAAAACATGATTGATTCTTTTAGCTGCTCAAAGATGAAAGAAAATTAAAAGGAGGAATGTTTTTCCTTGTTTATCCTTTTTCTCAATGCTGGCTCTCTCTTTCCTTCTTTGAGCATTTCCCTCTGTTTATGGTATATCCCCTTTTGTGGTGCAGCTCACTCCTCTGCCTCCGCTAAAGTGCTTAGTGAAGGGCTATTGCTTTCTCATCACAGAGAAATACTCTCAGATATCATTACAAGGAAGTGGCTGGTCGTTTTTTTTCAAAAGGTGGTACAGAAACCACCGTAGACTGATTATGCCAGGTGGCAAGAATATAAAATCAGGACTTTTGCACGAATATTACGAAGTGATTTGTCTTCTTTTTTGTTATTGGGTTTGTTTGCTATTTCGATGATGGCCTTTTATTCTTCCTTTTAAACTTCTGTTGATGGCCTTTTTTTCCTCACGGTAAGTAGCACTACTTCTAAATATGAGCTATGGCTCCTAGAGCAGATGGGTGAGAAGAGAAATGATTTCCACCCTATAACTTGTTGGAAGAGCTCAGTGCTGTGCCAGTTGGCCAGGAGTTTCAGTACTCAGATCAAAAATACACAGATTCTCAAAGGTTGGTCCTCTATGTGGTTCTTATTTGAGTACCTTGAAATCCATATAAGGCCAAAAAATTATTTATAGAATTTTTGACTAATGAAAATTACAAGTTATAGCCAACATCCTATTGTTAGTCCCCTGTTGTCCTTCTGATCAAAACCTTGGCCAAGAAAAAAAAAAAAAAAGCTAACATTTCTGTCAAAGAAATCAAGGCCACCAGTGAACATTCTGTCTTAATGAACATAATTTTTTTAAACCTTTTCAGAAAAGAAATGCTTTGCAACAATACACAACTAGAACTTTTCAAGAAACAGTAGAGAGAGGACAAGGAGGTATGAAAAGTTAATTTAATGCATCAAATATGTAAAATTTATGGTGGCACCCTGGGCCCTCCCAATTTGTGGATGGGAAGATAAACCAACACAAATTATCCCTGATGGGACAACTTAGTTTTATTTTATTTTATTCAATTTCATTGAACAAATATTTATAAGAGTCTACTAGGTACAAAACTGTTTGCAAGGCATTAAAAGAAATTAAAGATAAATATAGCCTCAAGTGTAGAAGAGTATTCCTAAGGAAGCTAATGGGCATAACTGAATAAATTATTCCAATTATTCCAATAAATAATTAGAATACAGGGCAGTATTATAGAAGTGCCTCGTGTGTATGTGTGTGTTTGTGTATGCATGGGTGTATAAAATCTCTTAAAAAGTGTTAGTATACTTTATAAGTTCCAATTTAGGTATCTAGATCCCCATTTTTCTCTACCAAAACAACACAAAAACCCTAAGTCCCTACAATTAAATTACAAAGAGCTTTTGATTATCTGGGCTCGATTAACAGAGTGCCTATATAATTTATCATCCAAACAAGGACATTTTGAGAGTGAAAAGTGATGCTATTAATAATTATGCCAAGTCAGTAGGAATAAACTGGGATTATCCCAGGCAAAGAGGGACATATGGTCACCCTATTGATCACCTAATTTTAGTGTGACCAAGACAATATTGTCCTTCTTTTTCTGCTTCTTCCTGCTACCTGCCTTTAGTATTCTATGAAAGTCCAGCCAGCCAGGAATAAAAGGAGACTGTGGTCCTCAGATCCATTGGTTTTACACAAAATAAAGACTGAATAGGAGATCATTAATGAACATTTATGGGACCGGGTACTGTGGCAGGTGCTGGTGATAGAAAGACATGAATAAGTAAATTCCTGTCCATGTTTTGCTTCCAAAAAATTGGAAAGTCATATATATTCACAAAATTGTTAAATACTTAAAAATTATGGGGCACCTGGGTGGCTCAGTTGGTTAAGCGACTGCCTTCGGCTCAGGTCATGACCCCGGAGATCCAGGATCGAGCCCCACATCGGGCTCCCTGCTCGGCGGGAAGCCTGCTTCTCCCTCTCTCACTCCCCCTGCTTGTGTTCCCTCTCTGGCTGTGTTTCTCACTGTCAAATAAATAAAAATCTTTTAAAAAAATTAAATACTTAAAAATTACTTTTAAATATTTTATGCTATTATTCTAAAGTATTTTTAAAGTATTATAAAATATTTCTACAAATAAATGTTTTTAAAACACTGAATTATATATAGATAAGATTACATATAGATAAGAATTATATATAGATAATTATATATATATAAGATAAGGAGAAAAGGGAGTAGTGAAATAATTCTTCCACAAATGACTTTAATTCAGTTTTCCCCATTCATAATTCACAATAAATTTCTCCAGAATGTCCCTTCCTACTTCCTGCCTCTTTCTCACTTCTCCTTTTACATTTTTTCTCCAACTCTAACGTAAGAGATTAATGAATATGAAAGGACGTAGGCCATGCAGTCAAGGTTCCAAGGGCATGGCAAAGCTTTGTGGCAGAAGGAACAGTCCAGAGCCTTTGCATCCCATCTCAAATCCAGGGTTAACTAGCAAGAATAGATGCATTGGTTAAGTCAAACTGAAAAAGACACAAGATCTATTTCTTAGGAAACACTTAAAGAGAGTTTTTAAATTATATGTGTAATGGCATGCTATGTAAAGAAGGAAAGTACTCTATCAGAAACAGAAAAAAGCAGAGAGGCAGAGCTCCAGAGAGGCAAAAAGTCACAGGATGGGAAGTGGGAAGAATGTAGAAATAGAGCATGGATGGCAAACTCAAATGCCTACAAGAAAGTGTGTAAGTGATCCAGAACATGTGATGGAATGGTATGGACTGTAGCAAATCGCAGAGCTATGGTCTAGCTAACAGTGGCAATAGCTACTCAGCAACAGCCAATTATTACACGAAACTGTGGATCCAGCATAGCCAAACCTACCAACCTCCAAAAAAAAAAAAAAAAAAACTAGAAAACCAAAATTTTTTCAAAAGCTTTTTATTTAAGGGGTGCCTGGGTGGCTCAGTAGGTTGAGTGTCCGACTCTTGATTTTGGTTCAGGTCATGACTTCAAGGTCATGGGATCAAGCCCTGCGTCTGGCTGGGTGCTCAGCTAGGAGTCTGCTTAGCCCGCTCCCTCTGCTCTTCCTCCTGCTCACTTGATGTCTCTCCCTCATATAAATAAAATCTCTTTAAAAATTTTTTTCAAAAATATTTTTATTTAATATGGCAATAAAATCAAATGGGAAGTTCTATGAACTAAACCTAGTTCTCAAGCCCACTAGTCTGGAACTTCTGCAAGAAAATCTTCTGGCACCTGTCTGTAGAAAAACAGAGCTTTTCCTCCCATATCCAGGCATATTTGCTTTGCCTTATAACTGATCTTTTCACAAGGAAACGTTGTGAGAGAAGGGTTTGTATGGATGTGTGGATGTGATATACAGACTTAGAAATACTTTAAGTTTATGAAATGGGTGTTGACTGTGTATTTTTTAAAAGGTATTCTATTATTTAAATGTGAAAACGTGTCATATTAACAATTAAATTCAAGTTGAACAGTACTTAAATGTGAAGTTCCCTTCAAGGATTCAACAATTCTATGAATCTTTGTCCACTCTATTTTCAGTTAACAAAGTCCATTTCTATTCATTCATTCAATAAATATTTATGGTGCACCCTGGGTACCAGGCTTTATTCGAGGTGTCAGGGATACAACAAAACAGACAAAACTTCCTGCCTTCATGAAACTTATACACTAGTGGGGAAGAGAAGAAATAATTAAACTTAAAAACAAATCATACATATACAGGAGGAATATAGTTTCATTGGATAGTAGGTGAAATTCAGGTTCAAAAGTTTCTCTTCATCTGAAGTTTCTCTTTATCTAAAACTAAAATATGATCTGACTGGTGTTTTGGAGACTTATTTATTTATTTATTTATTTATTTATTTATTTATTTATTTATTTTACTAGTCATTTATCTTTTATTTACTGTAATTTTTAGGATAAAAGGCACTAAAAGTAATCTTAAAAATCTTCCATTTTTGTTCAATAAACTCAGTAATGAGGGGAAATGTAGAGAAAAACAAAAAAATCAATTTTGACCTATATTCTTTATTTTTTTGCCTTGGAAGGCAATAATTTGCACAAATGAAAATTATAATGGAGCTCATGTTTCTGCTATTTTTATATTTTAGCATATTAACTTCAGGCCTTTCCTAAGTTATTGAATGAAACATGATAAGAAATACTGTAACAAAGTATTAACATTTTTTTATATTTGTAAAAAGCCACATAACACTAAATTTAACATCTTAACCATTTTTAAGCATATAGTTCAATAGTATTAAGTATGTATAACAAAACTCTAGAACTTTTCATCTTGGAACACTGAAAGTATATACACTGAACAGTACAGTATAATACACTGAACAATTCAGTAATATAATATATTTTTATTATGTTATGTTAATCAGCATACAGTACTTCATTAATTTTTTGATGTAGTGTTCCATGATTCATTGTTTGTGTATAACACCCAGGGCTCCATGCAATATGTGCCCTCCTTAATATCTATCCCAGGGCTAACCTATCTCCCCATCCTCCTCCCCTCTGAAACATTTTTAAATATCAAATGCTAAAAGAAAAACTGTATGGCAATCAATCACCAATATTCTTTAGGAAGTGATGTAAAATGCTTTGATCACTAGAAGATAAGTAAGGAAATGAATTATTAACTAGATGATTTAGAAATAAGAGTGGAAAGACACTACAATCATTAAATTGTTATCACTGCTATATTACAATAATTCATTCCATCATTTTCTAAAGTAGACAAAATGTTTAAATTCAACCAGTACAGAAAAAGTATAAAGAAAAAATCATCCAGAAATAGGTAGCAATAGTAGTATATGAATTTCACCTCTGTATATACAAGATAGAAGAATGGATGGACAGATGGACAGATGGATGGCTGGACTGATAGAACAACTGACTTAATAATTGTGATCAAATGACACATGCATAGTGTTATTAAATACGTCTGGGGTTAAAATATTGCCTCCTCCACTTTCTACTGAGTTGACCAGAATGCATCTCAGTTTCCATATTGGATAATGAAGATACATAGTATTTTTATAGGTATTAAAAAATAATCCATATATAGCACTTAGAAGAGTATGTGGACCATACTAAATGCTCAATACATGTTAGCTGCTATTATTATCTGCTTCATTAGCTCATTAATGAATTTTATTTCCCTTTCCTTTTCATTCTGTTGTTTCATCATCATCTTTGATCTATGTGTTTTCTTTTTTTTTTTTTAAGATTTTATTTATTTATTTGACAGAGAGAAACACAGCGAGAGAGGGATCACAAGCAGGGGGAGTGAGAGAGGGAGAAGCAGGTTTCCTGCTGAGCAGGGAGCGCGATGCGGGGCTCGATCCCAGGTCTCCAGGATATGACCTGAGCCAAAGGCAGTCGCTTAACCAACCGAACCACCCAGGCACCCCTGAGCTATGTATTCTCTTACTAAGTTGTTCTAATGTGGGAAATGCTCATGAGGGATTATGTTTAGTTCCTTGCCCGACTACATTCAGTGATCATTTCTTCTCTCCTCCTGTCCTTCCTCTTCTTCATAGCACCCTTGCCTAGCTGTCTTGCTCTCTATCCCTTCTCACCTCCTCATGCACGCATGCTTAGCTGCTCATCTCTGTTTTCTATTTACTCTGGTATGGCATGAATGATTTCCTTTTGGCATGTGTTCTGTTCCTTTTCCTCACACCAATATTGTCACACTGACTATTTAGTGTTCTGTGTATCCCTTCCTAGACCCTTGGGTATGGAGAGAAGAGGAGAGCTGAACAGAGACCTGGCTGGGGCACTTGCTCTTTGCGCTCCCTTCTTAGATTTCTGGAAATGATCTGCCACACTTGGATTCACTCTACCTAGGGGAGGGAAGGAAAGAATCTCATTCCTGCAGGGATGCTCTTTTACTTCATATTATCTCACTATTCAGTATGGAGTCTGGGGGTCTTCACCACCTTCTGATTCTGCCCCCATTTTTCTTTTCCTCATTTTTCCTGGCTCTTCCCACAGTCATTTCTCTTAATGCTTCTTCCTCCCCAGCAGCTCAGTTAGCACAATCCCTACAAGATTCTAAATTACACTCTAACTGGTCAAGGGCACCCTCACCTGCCTTTCTGACAGTATCATCTTCTGCAAATAAAATTCATGCAAAAGAAAGGACGATTTGTCTTACTTGTCAAGGAGAGGAAAACAAGCTTACAAAGATCCCAAATGCCCAATAGTAGGAAATAGTTAACAGTGAAGGGAATATCCTGCCAATAGGATATATGGAACTATTAAGAATTATATTGAAAACAAAGCCTTTAATAATATGGTGTCAACTATGTAAAACTTATTTGTACATTTATTTACTCATAGTGTGGAAAATATATTAAAATATTTAGATTGTGGTATAATGGGAGATTTTTTCCTCTTCTATATTTTCTAAATTCTTAGATTATATCAATCAGACAACCAGTAAACACAATCCATGAAACATTACTTAAAGAAAAAATCAATTTTGTCCAGTGTGGCATTTTCAAATGCAAAGTAATAAGGAAATATATAATTAAAAAAGAAGAAAGCTCTCACACCAAGACTGAGTCTTATTTCTTTTTCTTACAACACATAGACCCAGACATTTATTTTTCTGTAACATAGACATCATAGCCCATCAAATATGAATAAGGAAAGTCCTTTGTGTGACAAAGTCAATTCTGTGAAACTGTGATGGTGACTTTGGTGAGAACTAACAGATCTGCCAATATAACCTCCTCTCCATTTGTTATTCAGCTAGCTATTTGTGCTTTCAGAGGACTGTTTTTACACTAAGGGCCAATTTCATTTTAAAAAAGAAGAAGAAAATATGCAGATGAATTTTACGATTTTCCTGCCTTTTTCCACCTCCTGAAAATCAAGCCATGCAATGTCAACGTTCTACCTTTTAGGGGTAGACAAAGATTGCCCCCACATAAATGAAAATCTCAGACTCTGCTTGGTCATGAAGAAAGCTCCCGCTTGTCCAAAGAAAGGCATGAAATCAGGAGTTGACAGAGATTCTCTCATTCAGGAAAGAATTGTCACCATTTTTGCTGTGCTCCGGCCAGAACAACATATGGCAGCCCAGCTGACAAATATAATCTTTTCCTCTTTTTTTCCCATTCCACATGCACATTTCATTTGTGGAATATTAAAACTTCACACAAAGTGCCTGTTAACCCCTTGCCACCACAACATCCCTCGTCTGGGATGTGCTATTTTCCAGAACCTCCCATCCAGTTGTGAGAGGGTTAAGGCCAAGGGAAAGAGAACTATGGTCAGAGGCTTCTGACTTCCTTGCCTCCACCAGGAAGGGACGACTCTCAGGCAGGGCTGTCTTTATGTTAGAAACTTTATAGTTTCCTGGCTTCAGTATAAACTGCCTTGCTACCCTGCATCCCAGAGCTTTCTACTGCCCAAACGAAAGGTATTTTCGGATAAAGCTATCCTTGCATCTTGCTGTCATAAGTGCCCATAGGCAGGCCCACTGTCCACCCCATGAGCACACAGTTGGCCCCAGTCCTGAAGGAAGAAAGCCTGTACATGTGATTTAAATAGAAAAAGCAACTTTCTTCGGTTCACTACCTTCCAAGATTTAAGCACTGGGTTCAGTTTTAGTATCTATGTTGATGGAGGCAGGACAGGAAGGCTGCTCACACTCACTCATATTACCTTGCAGAACTTCCCAGCAGCTCAAATATACTTCAACAAAATGTTTCCACGTATGTGTCAATGTCTGGTTTCTCTCTCTATTCCCTCCTTTGTATTTTGTTCTTCATTTAGGAAAATTGCCTAGCATAAAATAAGACACTCAAACTATATTCATTAATAAATTTCAAGTACACAAAAATGCAGAAAATAATACATGACCTATATCCATAGATTCACCACTGAATCCATTAAATGTGCATCCAAAGACTCTCTCATTTTTTTTTAAGATTTTATTTATTTATTTGACACAGAGAGAGATCACAAGTAGGCAGAGAGGCAGGCAGAGAGAGAGGGAGGAAGCAGGCTCCCTGCTGAGCAGAGAGCCCGACATGGGCCTCAATCCCAGGACCCTGAGATCATGACCTGAGCCAAATGCAGAGGCTTTAACCCATTAGGCCACCCAGGCACCTGACTCTCTCATTTTTAAAAATATAAGATAAAATGTTTCAGGAACATTTGACTCCACATTCTTCTACCAGGTCAACAACTACTCTGAAATTGGTGTGCCTCATTCCCTTGTAAGTGTCCTAATACACATATGTGTATCAACTACATATATGTACATATGTAAACATATATGTAGTTTAATATTTTCTGTGAATGGTATCATGCTACATATAACATTTACATATATTTTGTATGTAATATTATGTTTCTTTGTGCAATTTATTCATGCTGATTCCTGCAGATCTAGGTCACAGTTGTTTTTTTTTTAAGATTTTATTTATTTGACAGAGAGAAACACAACCAGAGAGGGAACACAAGCAGGGGGAGTGAGAGAGGGAGAAGCAGGCTTCCCACCATGCAGGGAGCCCGATGTGGGGCTCGATCCCGGGTCTCCGGAATTATGACCTGAGCCGAAGGCAGTCACTTAACCAACTGAGCCACCCAGGCGCCCCTAGGTCACAGTTTTAATTGCTCTATATTTTCCCTACCATTTTTATAAACAAAATTTTATAAATTCCCCCAGTAAGAGACAGATTATTCCATGTGTTTACTATTACCAATAATCCTGCTTTGATCCTCCTCAATCACATCTCCTTACAGATGGAATGCCATATATTCTCTAGGCTAGATACCAGGAAGTAGAGCTGTTGAGTGCTAACTCAGCCTCTTCAGTATTACTGGATTGACAAATTGTTTTATAAAGCAATCACATCAGTTCCTATTTTCACCATAAACTATAAAAGTCCCTGTTTCCCTAGATTCTTGCCAACATTTGGTACAATCAAACATTCATTCTTGCCAAACTGGTATGTAGGTGGTAGCTTACTGTTGAATTAGCTTTCAGTTCCCTACTTATTAGTGGGGCACAGCAGCTCTTCTTATACTTATTGAACATTTGTTTTATCTTCTTTGTAAATTATCTTTGTTCATTTTTCATTCGGATTATTTGTCTTTTTCTTACTGATTTGTAGTTCTTCATAAATAAAATCATTATCATCATCTTCTTCAAATCCTGTCGATAGCTTATCTTTTTACTTTGTTCTTCTATTATATCTTCTACATGTAAAGTTGTTTATTATTATTATTACCATTGAACATAGTCAAATTCATCCATGTCTTATGGTTCATGCTTCTTTTGCCTTATTTAGGAAATTTTTTCCCCTGTCACAATGCCAAAAAATATGCTCTCCTATATTTTCTTATATAGTCAGTTTGGCTGTAGTGTTTGTTTTGAAAATGCAAATTTGTTCCAAGATAATTGGTATAATAAAAAATATGAGCATAACACAAAACTCTAATTTGCTTATGAAAATTGTGTCAGTAAAAACACAAGGTGAAAGTTGAGAAAGACATGTAGCTTAATCAAATTGTACTAGAATACACATAATACATCACACACACACACACACACACACACACACACACACACATCCCTACCTTAAACATCTACCAGCTACCTCAGTTTACGGATATGTTACATGCCACATCCGTCTATACCTGCTGTTACAGCTTCCCATGAAACTTCAGATAACCTACTCTACTCACCAATTGAACTCCTGATTTCTATTCAACAAGCAACCTATTTATTTCAAGATAAACTGCCATATTCATTGTAGTATTTACATATTTTGTAATGATTTAACATACAAAAATTGGTAATTCTAGCTTTTTTCCTCTTTCTTTTGTCAATGATGAAGTTTTTGAGTTTTGCTTTTCTATCCTATTTCTAAGCCCTGTGCTTTTTAGCTGTGAGATTTTTGCATGATGGGGTGGTTTTTAGGAACACATTTGTTGTGGTATAACAGAACTGATTTATGAGATCTATAGTCTACACATGAAAGTCTTTACTTGATCTGGAATTTACTTTTATGAAAATTATACTATTGAGATCTTTTTTTTTCCATAAGGAAAATTACTTAGCCTTCATCTTAACTGATACGTTTCTTTTATTTTTCTTCTTTCATTTCATTAGCAGGACCTCCTGTAAAAATCTGAATTAAGACTGAGATCAGTGATACTAGTGAATTTGAATGTTTCTCAAGTTTCATGATTTAAAATATTTGCTCTAGGTTTTTGGAAGATATATTTTCTCAGAATAATGAAACTTCTTTTTATTCACAGTTTACTAAGTAAGATTATCATGAATCATTGTTGAATTTTATCAGATACTTTTACAGCTATTGAGATGATCATATGATTTTCCCCTTTAATTTCTTAATATAGTGATTTAAAATAATGGATTTGTTTACTGTTAAACTATCTTTGTTTTCTTTCAATAAATCTAAAAATTAATTATGAAATAGATACATGTAATATATAGACATACATGTTTGTGTATATGTATGACATATATGTATTTTTTCTATAGTTTTATTTACATACAGTTTATAAAAAATAAAATTCATTCATTTTAATTGTATAGGTTGATGAGTTTGGGGAAATATATATAGTCTTGTGACTACCACATTAATCAAAACATTCCAAACCCCCCACATTTTTATCTTCTGCGATGTTACTATGAGGTGTCTAGCTTTGGTTTTCTTAAAATTTTTCTTTCTTTTTTTTAATTAACATATAATGAATTATTTGCTTCAGGGGTACATGTCTGTGTATCATCAGTCTTACACAATTCACAGCACTCACCACAGCACATACCCTCTCCAATGTCCATCACCCAGTCACCCTATCCTTCCCCCCCCAAACCCCCAGCAACCCTCCGTTTGTTTCCTGATGTTAAGAGTCTCTTATGGTTTTTCTCCCTCCCTGGTCCCATCTTGTTTCATTCTTAAAACTTTTTCCTACATGAAGTTAATTGAGTTTCTGGGAACTATGAGTTAAAGTTCTTGAAAATTTTTGAGAAATTTTCAGCCTTTATTTCATCAAATAATTTTTCTACACAGTTCTCTCTTCTCCTAGACTTCTAATAATACATATGTTAGAATTACTAATATTGTCTCACAGCTCTTGTATATGTTTATTTACTTTTACATTTTTTCCTGTTTTTTGGATTGGGTGATTTCTAGGTTCACTGATTCTTTTCCACAATATTTCAAATATGTTTTTAGTACATCTGGTGGTTTCTTCATTTCAGTTCTTATAATTTTCATCTGACAATTACCAATGGGTTCTTTTCAGTTTCTATTTCGCTGTTATAATTTCCTATTGATTCTCTTATTTTATCATGTTTTGTTTTAATTCCTTGAACATATTTTAATCTACATCTTTAAATGTAAGATTTGTTTGGAAGGTTTCGTCTGCTAAATCCAATATCTGATTCATTCAGAACAAGTGTCTTTTAGCTGTAATTTTTCCCTTTGGTAAGGCTCAAAATTACCTATTTCCTTGAATGTCTAGTAAGTTGGTCAAATCTGAAAATGTCTGAATATATTGGGGAGAGTATGGATTCTGTTTTGTTCTTCTGACAATTGGCAGTTAAATTCCTGGATTCTAACTGAAGAATCTGTCCCTCAATTGTATATAGTCACTGATGTCTTTGCTCAGGTTTTTTCTTCCAGCTTCTGATTGCCCCCTAGCAATCTCCCCTTCTCTCCTCCTCTTGAGTTATTTAGTGATCATCCAAGGATTTGGGAAGAGATATACTCAGCCTCAATTTGTCAAAACCTAAACTCGCATCGTCATCAGGACTGTCTTGTCTTTCAGAGATAGACCTTTATCTTTGTGTGCTTCTTCTCTGGGCTCTTGGGGAGTTTCCCATCTATATTCATAACTTAGCAATCAATGAGATATTTGGAAGATTTTTTTTTTAGGTTTCAGATCTACATTTTAGACATGTGTTAAATTCTAAGTTGACAGGGTGTTCTTTACAGTATTTTGAAGATGAATTCCATTGTTTTCTACATTAGTAAATACTGTTATTAATTAGAAATATACTCTCTGTTTAGATTTTTTTTTGTTTTTAGAAAATCTATCTTTTCTCTCTGGCTACCTTTGTAATCTTCTCTTTGTCTTTGGGGTTCTATAGATTCACTACAAAATATTTATGTGATTGTATTTTTATTTATTTTTCTTGGAATACATTGTATTTCTTGAATTGGTAGCTTCGTGTCTATATAAGAGTTCTAAAAAATTCTTATTGTCTTTTGGAATATTGCCTATTATTTTTTTAGTCTCATTTTCTGGAACTATTATTAAATGTATGTGTATTCTCCACACTTTTGAAACTTTCTTTTATATTTGTGTCTATTTATATTTCCAAACCATGTTCTGGGTAGCTAAATTATTTCTTTGTTTTCTATTTCAGATACATCTTTATGTTTGCCAAGTCTTTCTTCAATTTTGTTTAGTTATTCTAATAACTTATCAATGGATTAACTGATTACTTTTGTTTTTCTGGTGATTTAAATCATGACAGTCATGCCCACAAGACTATGGGTTCCATGACAGTTACAGTCTCACAATTATGTCTCCATTATGTAGCACAAAGCTACCCATTTGCAGATGCAAACTGACCAATAATCCAGCAATTAAGTTTTTAACAAACTAATTTCATTTCTAGAAATTCGACTTGATTTTCTTATCTGTTTATCATAATATTTTATTCATTTCTTAAGTTCTTGAGCCTTTGTTTTATATCTTTAATATAAATTAGATTGTTCTACTAAGGCTCTAATCTTCCTGTTTATATGTATATGTGCATGTGTGTTGGCCAACTTTTGTCCAAGATGGCTTATTTTCTTATATGCTTTGCAATTTTAGATTGTGAGCTTATCCACGTTGAAATGTTATCCATGTAAATCCTGTGTGATAGGGGTTGAGAAAATATTCCTCCAGAGTTTAAGGCTTGCTTTATCCTGGTACCAAATGGCATATTGATTTCTTGACTTAAGTGCTCCCAGATAATGATATTTGTATTACTATAAGCCCCAATCCCTCATGAAGTTCAGTTCTGGGGTTTTAAATTATTATGTGTATTTTATTATTATTATTATTATTATTATTATTATTATTATTTCCAGACTTGAAATTAGTTCTCTTTGGTTTCCTGATTCCAAACACAGAACTTTTCCAGAAACCAATGCTCCCTTCTGGAAAAACGGGTTAAACTGGAAAAAATGTTATGGTTTGTGATAGGGAGAAACTGGAAGCCCATGATACACATTCTTTTGATTGTCATCTTTGTGGGCACTGTTTCTACTGAAATTCATCAGCATATTATATTAGCCTGTGCCTAAACATGAGCTGCAGCAGTGAAACAACTTGTGAAAGAAACATTTATAATAATAAACATTTCTTAGTTAAACCTCCCATTTATTTTTGACTTGCATATATCTTCTAAGGTCTTGATATTATTCATTTTATAGATGTCTCACAGTTGCTGAAATAGCTGACGAATTTACAAGATATTTGATGGAAAAACTCACAGAATTTTGACACTGTGTGAAGCAAAGCCTTTGGTTTTTAAAAAAAAAGCTTTAATTAAAAAATAAGAAGTTAAAATGGTAAAACAAGAAGATATGTCTTGTCCAAGTTCTGCCATATTCCATATTTTTTAAAAGAACTGAACACAAATTTAGTTGAAAACTAGATTCAATTTCAGCAAATTGGGAAGTTTATTTATATGAACACATTTGATCTTTACTGTTTATTAATTTCCTATATGAGAGGAAAAAAGGACAAGGAAAACAGTTCAAAATCAATGACTGTAATGATCACAAATCTGTTCAAGCACCTTGACTGCCAAATCAGTACCTCCCATCAGTATCCTTATCAAGAATCTTGAGTAACAAAATCACTTTTGTTGATACTTTTTTAGCCATTAAACATTTTGTAAGTTTTTGAATTCCACGGACTGAGGCCTGTTGTGAACAAAGAAGTCTATGAAGGAGCTAGTCCTGCATCACCCTCAACACATACCTCTTACCACTCAGGGAATTTGTAGGTCTACACACAGGGTAACCAAACTTCTGTATCTACTTCCTGTCTCCAAAAGTCTTGGTTTAGATCTGTTGTTCCAGTGTAATCACTAGTGTCCCCTTTCATACCCAAAATTATCCCACTTTAGATAGTGATTTATATGGAAAGCCACACATACCATCCTAGAGACTATGTTCTAACACTGTGCCTGCTGAAAAAAACTTCAGGTTTTCTGGGAAGAAAGCTACCAATCAATGCTAGTCCCCCACAAAAGCAAAAGACCCCTGGGAGCTGATCCTCTTTAACTTATCTGTACAGACAAGTGGCCTCTCTTGCCTGAATACATGTAAAGTATGAAGTCAATGAAAACCTTGGAGAAAACGTAAAATGGGACTTTTTGTAGTTTGTCAAAGACTGGCCTTCATGCTCCCCTTAGTAGACAGGGCAGATACCAAGGCAGCAGGTAAAATAATATAAAGATCAAGGAGTGTTCTTGGGGGAAAGAAATTAAAATTATGACCTCTTCCTTTTTATTGGAGTCAATCACATTGTATTCCTCCAATGGATTAGATTGTTTCTATATGAGTTTTGCTGACAAGAAAGGATACCAAGGGCCCCAAAGAGAGGCATGTCATAAAGAGGTGAGTGGTTTAAATTAGGGACCTATAATGAAAGCCAAGTTCTAGAAGTGGAAAGGTAGATGCCAAACAGCAGCATTATGTTTGTATTTTGGGAATGATGGCAGATCATGTAATGTGTAAATTGAGACCCATAACCATGAAAGCCTGGAAAGGGAAGTGGATAAGGATGGACTAAACTGGGCAGCACCAGCTTTCAGCAGCCTGAAATCAAAAGTCAACTAGAACTGTAACCCACTGAAGGACTGATAAGAATTCCCAGTTCTCATGAAAAAATGTTCATCATCACTAGCTAATAGGGAAATTCAAATCAAAACCACACTGAGATACCACTTTACACCAGTCAGAATGGCCAAAATTAACAAGACAGGAAACAATAAGTGTTGGAGAGGTTGCGGAGAAAGGGGAACCCTCTTACACTGTTGGTGGTAATGCAAGTTGGTGCAGCCACTTTAGAAAACAGTGTGGAGATTCCTTAAAAAATTAAAAATAGAGCTACCCTATGACCCTGCAACTTGCACTACTGGGGATTTACCCCAAAGATACAGATGTAGTGAAAAGAAGGGCCATATGTACCCCAATGTTCATCGCAGCAATGGCCACAATCGC
>PITA01001004.1:62059-170400 GCA_004023965.1 Spilogale gracilis
AAACTGTGGAAAGAGCCAAGGTGCCCTTCAACAGATGAATGGATAAAGAAGATGTGGTACTTATATACAATGGAATACTATGCCTCCGTCAGAAAGGATGAATACCCAACTTTTGTAGCAACATGGACTGGACTGGAAGAGATTATGCTGAGTGAAATAAGCCAAATAGAGAAAGTCAAGTATCACATGGTTTCACTTACATGTGATGCCTAGGGGTAATACAGAGGACAGTAGGAGAAGTAAAGGAAATGGGAAGTAGGGTAATTCAGGGAGAGAAACAAAACATGAGAGACTTTGGACTCAGAAACAAACAGAGGGTCTTGGAGGGAAGGGGGGGAGGGGATGGGAGAGCCTGGTGGTGGGTACTGAGGGCACGTATTGCATGGAACACTGGGTGTGGGGCATAAACAATGAATCTTGGAACACTGAAAAAATAAAATAAAATAAAATAAAAAAGAATTCCCAGTTCTCTCCTTGCCCAGTATGTGGAAACACAAGTCACCTCTTCAGACTAAGTAAATGCCTAGACATCTTAGGTAATTTAGAGTCAAGGAAAATCATAAAGAAGCAGAAAATGGACTTCCTGCTAATATGAGCAGATGAAAGGGATTTAATAATTAATTGGGAAAATAAAAGGGATATGACACTACTCTTGCCAAGAAAAAAAAAGAAATCACTTCAAGCTATCATAATTCATATATGACACAATGAGGACATTTTCTAATGTTTAAAGAATAATCAGTTCATTGTGAGGAATGGAAGAAGTGTCCCATACATTGTACCTGGAGCAGAAAGAACACTGCTCTAACCAGCCTCATTGATTCCCATCTCTCCCTATCAAAATCCATGGACAATATGACTTAGAGGCAGCCATATGGACAGAGATAGGCAGTTATAGAGACATTTTCAACTCTTGACAAGAAATCTTCTCCTGAAAGAAAATAAGCAAGCAAGGGCTAATTAGTAAGTGTAACACTGTCTCCTTAATTAAAATATCCCTTTAGATTCAAACTATTCCATGGATGACATTTAATAATATTGAGTTATAGTTATGAATGCGTTTGTCCAAATGTTTTCATCTTTGATTAAGATAAGCATTGCCCATAGAGAAACAACCTTCCCAAGTTAAGTCATCTATAAATGCAGCTTTAGCAAATCTTTTTATTCTGGAGCTTATTTGTTCTGGGACTATTGCTTACCACAGAGTATTCCAAGTATACACATTTCAAAATGCTACCAAGCAAGACCAGGTGTCCAATACCATCCCCACACAGTTCAACAGTAAGAATATACAAATATACATATATTGGCATGTATATATGCATATATAACTACAAAATATATCCATTCCCTTAGAGAGCTACAAGAGGACGAGAAAAAAAAGAAGTACTTATTGTACCTTCAAGATAAGACTGACATTTTCCCATGATACCTTCAGAAACTATGATGGCCAATCTACACTTTATTCCCTAAAATATTTTGTTGAGGGTGGGTAAAAAGCAACAAAGGAAAATAAATCATAACAGACCTTTGGGTTAAAAGAATTTTCTTCCTTCTGGAATGAGTTACTTTTGAAAAATAATATGAATGCCCAGATATTTGTATCTATGCCTATATTGCACTTCACTTCTACTATTATTCATGGTGGGCCACTTGCCTGAGGAACCATGGATCCTCTGGGACAACAGAGACAACAATATTTGCTATTTGCAGTATGTGTCCAAGGGTATTCTGCCTTCTAATTTTCTGAAACATTCAAGACTTGTCAGGCTTTATTCATTTGGGCTAAAATTTCACATCAAAAATTATTTTCTTTTCTGAGGGGGAGAGAGAACACAATTGGGGGGAAGAGGGAGAGGGAGAAAGAATCCTCAAGCAGACTCCCTGCTGAGCTGGAGCCCACTGCAGGTCTCAATCCCAGGACCCTGAGATCACAGCCTAATCCACAATCAAGAGTTGAAACTTTAACCTACCAAGCCACCCAAGCACCCCAGGGATAATTTTCTTTTGCTTGGATTATAGTTAGTTATGAATATGTCTAGTTAATGAGATCTTGAGGATCAAAATCTATGTTTTATTAATTACTATATCTCAAAATAAACATCTGTGGAACTAAAACTGCACTATTATTATCATGATCTTCTAACTAGTCTTCAGTTAAAAGTGACAGAAAAACTAACCCAAATAGCTTATGCAAAGAGCTAATTTACTGGTCCATAAAAGTGATAAGTCTGGTAACAGGATTAGCTTCAAGCATGGCTGAATTCAGGAGCTCAAATGAGCCATCAGAACTTGATCTCTCAGTTTAGTTCTCCTTTCCTCTGTGTTTTGGACATTATTCTCTGGCAAATTCTAACTTTTTGAATGCAAGATGCTTCCTGACCCTTTAGTTTCCACCTTCTCACATTTAATTACAGCAAAATAGAAGAAGCCTTTTTTCTAGTGTCCCATGAAAAGCCTTAAGACTTATTCTAACTGCGTAAGTTTAGGACCAATGTTCACCCCTGAATTATTCAATATAGCCAGAGAGATGGGCACATCCACTATGGAGCCAAGCAACACCCTATGCAGAGGTGTCAGATTATCTGTCAGCAATATAGCACCATTTTCTCTCTTGTATTTTTGTCCCCTTACCATAGATTTGGAAGCTTGGGCACTCCTCTGCCTTGCAATGCTCCAAGCTGGGTTCTAACAGTGATAAAACCAGCCCGAGATTTGAAAGTCAAAGGAAGTACACAGGATCATTTCTCCTGCGGCAGTGGGTGGTTATGAGGTTTCGATGGCAACTTCTAGGAAGCTTCCTATAAATCACTAAACTTTGATGTTGCAAGTGGTTGAGATCATTGCTAGAATTTCTGTGACTATGGCATTTCTTTGATTTCCTGCCCATGAGCAAGAGTTTCCCTGACCCTTACTCCCCATTCTTTCACTGATTTCATAAATCTCTAATTCCTTTATTAAATCCTTCCTGCTTGAAGTTCCTAGACTGGTTTCTGATATCTGGTTCATCTGGGCAGAGGAGCTGATGAGAGTATGGGGTGCTGCATCTGCAAACCAAATCTTGATTTGTAAAGAGGTCAGAGAATTAGTGACAAAAAAAGTGGAAAAAAAAGTTTCACTCTACTTTCCTCCAGGAGCACCATCCTAATGTTCCAGAAATCATAGGAATTGCTTTTTCAAAACACCTCAATTGCATGGATTAAAAAACTACAGCAATTTCCATTGTTTACCAAACCTGAGAGAGAGAGAGTGATTTCAGCCTGTCTTTCTTGGCTCTTCATAATTGGGTGACACTTCTCTTTCTCACCCTAGCATTCATCATCCTTCCACATGCCCCACAGAAAAATTAAAAAAAGAAATTAAAGGGACTAGATTCTACTTTTGTAACACACCCTAAGGTTCCCTGCCTCCAGGCCTTCCTTCCTCTCATTCCTCCCAGCTATCCTTTTAGTTTAAGGTTTTTACAAACCCCGTATTCCCTTTTTACATGTCCCTCAAACATCATCTTATCCTTCCAAATCTTCCTCCTTGTCTTTTTCTTCCTCTTCCTACTCTTCATCAGCAAGGTTAACACTTAGCACATACCACGTGCCAGACAGCATCCTAGCTCTTCACATCCCATAAACTGAGTTCATCCCAGGTGGTAGGGGTTATTGTCAGTCCCAACATACACGTGAAGAACCCGAGGCTTCGAGAGGTTGCATCCTTGCTGCAACAGCCAGTGACAGGTAACAAGACTTTCACTCAAATCCAGGTCCATCACTCCAAGTCAGAGAAACCCCCATCTTCCCTGAAGGGTCTCACAGAATTTATAGTCTACCTTGAATATGAAAAATATAAATGATTCAGTACATTTTCCAAGGTATTTTGCCCAAAGAACTGATGAGAGGCCCTCAAACTGCAAAGCTGGGATGCTTGGCCACCTGCCACCTGCCACCGATACCTCCCGAGCTTCATTTGTCATGACTTGTCAGCCTGCTTTCTATCTCCAAGACACCCTCCTCCTCTCGGCCTAGGCCTCCTCTCCTTCCGTGTCCATTGTCCTCGCATCTGATAACACTTTCTTCAGACAACTACACATGAGCCTGACACATGGATTTTTTATGTAAAATATATAGAATAGCAGTGTGTTATTAACTACTTAACAGACAGCATATCTGAGCCAAACATTGTGATGTGAATCTGCTGTTTGGATATTTGAGCAAGCACTTCTTTTCAACATAGTTATATGTCAGGTGCTTGGCCGAGGCCGCCTTAGATCTAAAAATCCAAATAAATTTTAAGAATGGATCAATATTACATTAAGTCCATCAAGTTCACTTTTGTACTGTTACTGCTGCCTCATGGTTTTAAAATAATGATATCATTGAGTACAGGTAATGAAACAGAGTGTTATTCCTACACCATAGTGTTTGACCACCAAAATCCATTTGACACCTCTGCCTGGACAATGTGACTTCCCCAATGAGCAATACATTTTCCAGCCTGCATTGGTAAATTAGAATATGAGCAGAAATGATGTATGCAACACCCGTATCACTTTCTTAAGACGGGATATTTGCCCTGCATTTATTTTATCTTTCCTGTGAGCCGAAACATAGATATGCTGCCTGAAACCGAGGGATGAGGGCAAGCTATACCCCAAGTAGGACAGCTCACTTTGGGGCATTTATACGGTCTTATAAAAGAGAAAAACCTTTATTTTCTCTCAGCCACTTTAACTTAGATCTTTTTTGTTTAAAATTTCTTTAGAGGCTAAGCATCATCTTAGCTCACAGTATTAAATATGCGTGCCTTTGAACAGAACACACCTAAACAAAGTTACATATGACTGGTTGATGAAAAGTTGTAACCAGAAACTTGAGGGATCCTAACCCTCTATTTCCCTTAAGAGTAATGGTTCAGTATTCAGTAATTGAGTATTCATAGCCACTTAGAACTGAACTATAAAAAACAAACAAACAAACAAAGGAGAACTGTGTTTAACAGTCTTGCCTCCTGTATTAGTAGCAACATGCAGTCCCATTCTAAGTGACACTTGCAGGTAAATGAAAACAAAAACAAAAACAAAAAAACCTACCAGCTTTACTTCTACACATGGTAGCAAAGGGGAAGAACACTAATTAACAGTAAATAAAAAGCTCATTTGCCTTCATTACAGACTTTTTTGAGCAGTAAGACTGAGAATATAAATCAAGCCATCTCACCCTCTCCAACATCCCTGTGATAGAGAAATGTTATCAAGAAGAACACCAGGAGGCATCAAGCTCAATACTTTCTTAACTCAGAGGAGGAAGCCAATGCCCAGACATCTAGGACTGCACTACAGACTAGCTGGTACTAATCCAGAGCAAAACTCCAGGTCTCCCATCTCCCAACCAGGTCTGCACACAAGGCTTGCTAGGTAAGGTCGTGGGAAGGGGACTGATTCTTCTGGTGCAATGAAAGAAAGTAGACAAACTGAGCACTGGAAGGAGGGAAAGTTGGATGGAAAGCCAGGACCATTTGATTCTAAGTTCCTGACAGGCAAGCTCTAACCTGTTTGAAATCAAGAAAGAGAGGCACCTGGGTGTCTCAGTCGTTAACCATCTGCCTTTGTTTCAGGTCATGATCCTGGAGTCCCGGGATCAAGCCCCGCATGGGGTTCCCTGCATGGCTTGTTGTGTTCCCTCTCTTGCTGTGTTTCTCTTTGTCGAATAAATAAATAAAATCTTAAAAAAAAAAAAAGAAAGAAAGATAAGAAATCAAGAAACAGTCCTAACTGTACCAGACTCTGAACTAGTGTTGTGTCCCTGCATTTGACTGTTTCTTAGGCGATGAGTTTATTTCTCCAAAGCACAAGAACTCTATGTTATTGTTTCCCTTAAAGATTTTATTTATTTGAGAGAGAGAGAGAGAGAGAGAGAGAGAGAGAGCAAGCAGAAGGAGCAAGGGGGGAAAGAGAGGGAGAAAGAATCTGAAGCGGATTCCATACCTAATGTGGAGCCTGATGTGCAGCCTGATCCCATGACTCTGAGAATATGATCTGAGCTGAAATCAAGAATTGTACACTTAACTTACTGAGCCACTCAGGTACCCCAAGAGTTCTATGCCTTTGAACTGAGTTAGGTGCCTGGCCCTGAGCTCTGGTTGCCACCCTGTTTTGATCATATTTTTAGCATTATTTAAGTGGAATTCTTTAAGTATCCAAATCTCCTCCTCCAATAGTGTCACTTGCTCTGTTATCATTAAGTACTTATCACATCTCAATAGTAATTTTTTTATTGTAAAATAGTCTATGGTCTTTTTTTTTTTAACTTCTGAAGCATAGTTATTTGATATATAGATTTTTCCAAAATGACTCTGTATCAAGATGTGTAAGGATACTCATCTGGTTAAAAGAAAAAGATGTGTATTCCTGAAGATCAAACAAAAGCCTCCCAATAGCATTACCTCTGATGGGTGGGTGGGTCAGGAGGCCTGAGATGGTTAAGTTCACAGAGGACAAGAAACTAAACATCAAGCACCAACTACACAAAACTAATACTGTGTGGGGATTAAAAAAATATATTAGCCTGCATTGTGACTTGAGCATGCTGAAACAATGTCTGAGCAATGCCAAAAACATCCAGATGGATGTGGAGACTCAGCCGCCACCACATGCTTCATCTGCACCAACGTCTTATGGAAACAGCCAGCACAGATCTCTGGGGCCTGGAACAGTTGCCGGGCAAGAAGCCAGAGGGGAGAAATATTGCCAATATATGTTTAAATTAAATTAATTAACATTTATATAACTCTCTACATTGTATAAGGAACTTCTATCAAATATAGTGTCTCATTTAATCAGAACAACCGCCTTATAAATTAGTTATTATTATTTGCTGTACTTTACAGATAAAATACTTGAGCCTCAAAGAAAATTAGATCACATAGTTGTTAAAGAGTGGAGCCAGGACTTGAACCCTTCTCATGGAGTCTATAATAATGATTGAGGACTTACTGTGTGCCAAGAACTTCTGACACCAATCAAATCATATCCTTGAACTGTAATTAATGTCCTCCACATAGATATGCTGTCAGAGAAGGAAGGTAAACATAATGCTTCATACGGCATTATACACCTGGGTTTCATATATCTAGACATCTATCTATACACATATCGATAGCTATATCAATCTATATGTATCTGCAATATATATGTGTGTATATGTGTGTGTGTTTATGTGCGTCTATATATATTATAAGTTATATATATTCACTTTATGTTCCTACAAAGTAATAGGAAACAAAAAAGAAATGCAACAGAAATGGAAGGATAAATTGAATCTATTTGAAATTCGGTGGATTTGTTCTGTGAGGCCCTAATACCGCAAACATGAGCCCAGACAGGTTTCGCATACCTTTTTTAGACTATCCACACCTAACAAGGCATATGCTTCAGTGAAGACAGACTATAATAATCCAATATGTTTGTAAGATTCACAAGTTGACAACGTGGGGCAAGTTGCCAATTTTGCATTCCTGAAAATTATTCTAAATAATGGCCCTAGTTTGATGACATTATGCTCCAGAAAGAGTTTTTTTTCACCGATACATTTTTTATTCACCTTTTGGTCCTCATCTTGGTTATACATATCCGGGAAAGCAACTTGATTTTAGGGGCAAAAAAACAAATGCATAGAAATATAGCACTGAGTTTGGAATCACCGGTTTCTACAGAGTAAAAAAGAGAAGAAACAAAGTTCCCTTCAGAAAATAAAGGAGCATGATATCACTTGAGAGACAGATACCACAGCCATGTAGTGAGTCTCTGAAGTCTCCTGGTGACTAGGAGATAAAAACAGGTGGATGTGTGAAGGATGCAGCCATTTACATGGGTCTGAGACAACTTCCTGCAGCCTCAGACCTCAGTCAGACCTCATATTCAGGGTGGCATGTTTTCTCTAGAACATTAGTTCCCCCAGTTATACCTCTGCCACCGTGAGATGAGTTTTCATGCCACTCATATATTCATATGTCTACAGTCAAACCCCTGCCTGGACTTCTAAATTCCACCAATTCAACAGGTTCAGAAAAAGGCAAGATTGTAAGTTACATCTAAGCAGACAGATTTGGGGATGCTTATGTCCCTCTTATGCTGCAAACTATATAACTCAATAAGAACATATGATTCATGCCCTATTTACACAAGCATTATATTTTCAGTATCCAACATAACATGAATTATGCATATTAGAATTTCATAACTTTATATAATCCTGCACATGAAATAGGTGTCCTGGGCTCTTCTTAGAATTACAGCTACAAAAGATTTCAATGGTAAACACTATGATCACTTTATATACTGAAAAACTCAATGTTTTACATTAGAGGTCAGCAAACTTTGCCCATTGGGCCAAATACAGCCTGCAGTTCATTTTTGTGTGGTTCAGGAGCTAAGAATGGTTTAAATAAACAGAATCAAATAAAACCATGCAACAGAGAGACCATGTATGGCCTGCAAAGCCAGAAATATTTACCACCTGGTCCTCTACAGAAGAAGTTGGGAAACCTATTTTAAATGAAGAGCTGCAAATAAAACTTCCATTTATTTACCTTCTTGTCTTTATTTCTCTTGTTTCTTTATTGGATTGGATGTGTTTTATTTATTTGATTTAATGAGGTGTAATAATACCACATACCCGACTTTTGACAGCAGCTATCTGACATGCTTTGTAGACAACTCTGAGATTGCACTTGAACATGGCAGCAGGGATGCTATTATCAATTAGTGAAGACTCCATAGATGTGGGAGGGTGAAATGGGGGTATAAGCCCCACAAACCACCCTCCTTGCCTTGGGAGAGATTTTTTTTTTAAGATTTTATTTATTTGTCAGAAAAACACAGCCAAAGAGGGAGCACAAGCAGGGGGCATGAAGGAGGGAGAAGCAGGCCTCCCACCATGCAGGGAGTCCTATGCGGGGCTTGATCCCAGGACTCTGGAATCATGACCCAAGCTGAAGGCAGACGCCTAACGACTGAGTCACACAGGCACCCCTTGGGAGAGATTTTTAAAGTGTAGTTATATTTATACATGCAATTAAATATTCAGAGGTAAGAAACAAATACATTAACAATGCAAGCCTCCGTGAGCAAAAGCCAGCTCTAGCCTGGAATAAGTCAAGCCACATGTTCGCTGCGTGACTGAAATGAGCTTTGCAGAGCTGCATACATTAAATGCTTGCACCCAGAAATTCAGGTCATTTTTTTCAACCAGGCATCTCCACAAGGGTGGGTTGTAGCTTAGGTACTCCAGAACCCCAGAGAATCTACACCGGAGCTTTACAATCAAGCTCTTGGGTCATTTTAGCAAATATTCATAAGTACTGGAGGAGGGTTACAATAGCCAAGGATGGTCTAGCTGGCTGCTTCCTTAGAGCAGATTACACATTTTCATGTGCCAGTTCTCTTCCTCCACCTGTGGAGGAAGGGAAAGCAAACTCCAAAGAGGAAGGTCACTGCTTGGGTCTTCAGTTATAGGAGGAGGCCCATAAGTGAATCCGCTTTCACTATGACAAGGACATAAGCTAGAAGCACAACCTCAGTCATCCTTCAGTTTCAAAAGCACAACATGGTATATTTCTGTGGCATCGCTTCAAAATGTATTACCTCATCAATTCGTTTCTGAAAAAGTCAAAATAGTGGAGGCAGTCTATTTTGCCAACATTTTGAATCAAAGCTGTTTTGAGTTCTTCAGGCAACAGAAAGCAGCCTTACTTAATGAGTGGCATCCTCTCCCAACACTGATGTGGCTTTTGGGTTCAGAACTGAGCATCACCTATCTATTTGTTCCATTCATTCAACAAATACTAATTCAAAATCAGAACAGGCTAGCTGACAGATATTCTGTTCAGCTTTGGAGGCAGAGAAGTGATCAGAACACAGTTCCTGGACTCAAATCTGGGAGGAAAGGTAGATGAGTAAGCAAGCCATTAAGGAGGCAGCGTAAGTGCTGCGAGAGGAAAAGCTTACGTTTCTGGGAGAACACATAGGAGGGAGGAGCCCTTAGCCCATACCTGTGCAGACAGGGAGACAGGATAGGCTTTCTGGAGGAACGGAGACCTCTGCTGAACTTTGTAAGTTGAGAAATGGGACAGTATGACTTGATTTGTACCAGTGTCCCATGTTCTGGGCACAAAATGCATAGGAATTTCTGGGTCTCCAGTGAGTAGCAGAAACCTCAAGGGGAGCAGAATACACACAAGGGTAGGCCAGCTGTGGAGCTGGGACTGGGCCCCATCTTTAGTGCCAATCAACTTAATGGCGCACTGTGTGTTCTTTCCTCAACAGACCTATATTTAGGGCTAGGACATAAAGACTGTAACATAAAGATCTAAAACACAACTATCACAAGTTCTGAGGAGACTATCTATTCCAAGGACTCTTTCTATATTAGTTTGCTAGGGTGGTCATGGTCATGTAAAGTATCACACACATATCGCTTCAACAACAGAAATGTCTTGTCTCACAGTTCTGGAGTCTAGAAATCCAAAACTGAGATGATGGCAGGGTTGGTCCCTTCCAAGAGCTGTGAGGGAGAACCTGTTCCATGCCTCTGTCCTCACTTCTGGTATTTGCCAGCAATCTTTGGCATTCCTTGTAGATGATGTGCTCCTTTGCCTCTATACGACTTACTCTGTACATGTCTTTTGCTCTTCACATTACATTCTTTTAATAAGGACATCAGTCATAGTGGATAAGAGCCCCACCCTACTCCAGTATGACCTCATTTTAACTAATCACACTGGCAATGACCCTATTTCCAAACAAGGCCACAATCTGCTATATTGGAGGTGAGAACATCCATATACAAATGAGGGGAAGGTATAGTTCAACCCATAACACCCTCACTTAAGACAGAGTAAGGGAACTTCCTTTCTGCTTCTCTCCACAAACCAGCAGCAACAGTGACAATCCAATGATGCCTACGAGTGGAAGGGATGGGATCGAGCCCTCAAGCAGGGGGGACTCAGGTGTCCAGAAACTACAGAGAAGCCCAGGATAAGGATAAAAAGTCTCTATCTTTCAGCTTCAAGCCCCCCAGTAATGATTTCCTCCACCGTGGCATTTTACCTGTTCTAATCACTAGATCACAAAAAAATACCATGAGGCTCCCTGGAGGTGAGTACATCCCAATAAATCTCACACTGGTAATGAGGTCAGCTAGCCCTCCTTCACCATGCAAAGCAGGCTGTCTTAGCTCTTGTCAGGTCAGGAGGCACAAGGCTGGATCCTGGAAGCAGAGCCTCTGGGCTATGTGAGGATGGGAAAGGAGGACAGGGGAGGAGGAAGAAGAATGGGGAAGAGTGGAGGTCATCCGGTTCTGTCCTGTTTGAGATGCTGGAGCCCACGGGCTGAATGTTATTTTAGAATTCAGTATGTCACACCAGCACAGCCGCACCTGCCTGCGGCCACCCTCCTACCAGTGGGGGAATTAGGCTAATTATGTCTCCAGGCAGGTATTCCCCTAGTTTTAAGGAAACAGAGACAGAAGTAGGAAAGTTGCTGTGGAAAGGAAACTGTGGGCCGTGACAGGATGACAGGTTAACAATGAATGTATGCCCCAAAGACCTATGCTCCCCAGAGCCCATGCGTTCCTATCTCCGAATGAGCTGCAGAAGAAGCAGGACCATTGAGGTGACTGAGGATGCATGCATGTCACAGGCATCAATTCACTTAATCCTAACCTCCTTGTTTTACACATGGGGAAACTGAGGACTCAACACACATGGAGATGAGCTCCATTCCCCCAGGGGAGACTAACAATAAGCTCTACCACCAAACTTTCCATTTCAAACTCTTTTCACATCATTCGACCTCAAATAGCTGGCCAGCCTGTATAAGTTTCCTAGGGCTGCCATAGAAAAGTGCCATAGACCAGGAAGCTGAAATGCCCATAAATTTATTTTCTCAGAATTCTGGAGACTAAATATTTGAAATGAAGGTGTCAGCAGAGTTGCTTTCTTCTGAAGCCTCTCTCCTTGGCTTGTAGACGGCCTCTTCTCCATGTGTCTGCACATGGTCTTTCAAACTCTGTGCCTCCTGATGTCCAAATTTCTTCTTCTTCTTCTTTTTTTTTTTTAAAGATTTTATTTATTTTACAGAGAGAAACACAGCCAGAGAGGGAACACAAGCAGGGGGAGTGAGAGAGGGAGAAGCAGGCTTCCTGCCGAGCAGGGAGCCCAATGTGGGACTCGATCCCGGGTCTCCGGGATCATGACCTGAGCCGAAGGCAGTTGCTTAACCAACTGAGCCACCCAGGCGCCCCTAAATTTCTTCTTCTTATAAAGACACCCATCATATGGGATTAGGGCCCAATGTAATGACCTCGTTTTAACTTAATTACCTTTTTCAAGGTCCTATCTCCAGGAACAGTCATGTTCTGAGGTATTGGGAATTGAGGTCTCAGCATATGAGCTTGAGAGGGGAGCACAGTTCAGCGGTAACCCTCCCCCAGAGCCTTGCCTCACCCTGCCCCTCTGATAAAAGCTGCCTGGACCAGGGCCACTGAGCTCCTGATTCCTTCTCCTGGAATCCCAGAAGCCCTAAAGGTATTTATTGTGACAGCTCTGCCAGTGGGGATAATGGGCTGGCCCAATTCAGGCTCTTTGGGACAGTCTGAACTCAAGACATGGGGAGAAAGAGAGAAGAATCCTAGTGAAGCAGAAGCAAAAGAAGGAGGCAGAGAAGGGAAACCTACAGAATGGTGAGCTCTGGGCAGAACCACATCTCCTGCTGCTGATCAAGAGAGAAAAAAACTCAAACACCAGAACCAGGCTGGACTCTAGATGCACTTCCAATAACCACATTGCTCAGCCCTGGTAAAGTCCTCAAGTTATGACTGGGTTTTGAAGCTGCCAGTATAGTATATTTCTTATTTCCAGGGGTAACTTAACATTAAAAGCAATCAACAAGTATAAGTATCTGAATCAACAAGCATAAGTATCTAAAATAACCATGGTAAGTCAAAAGGATCCTACCCTTTTTTTTTCTCTGTCTAGGAAATGCATGTTACCTACAGATGAAAAACAAACAAACAAGAACCATAACAAAACCTCGAACATATGTTTTGTTGTTTTCTCTGAGCCTCTAGAAGTCGTGAAGAGTTGAAGCAGAGCTGAAATGGTCCTGCTGTTCCCTAAAACAAGAATAAATGGAGAGCAAGTGCCTGGGAAACATATGATGGCCACACAGTAGTGGACTGCATTCTTTCTATCTGTATCCTGAGTTGTGTATAAGATAAATCTGATTTCATGGAAGGAAGGAAGAATGCTGAATCCATTCAGCAAACCTACTAGGAATGTCCTATCCACAGTTACATTCCCGACTGCCCTTTTGAGAACACTTCAAAACAGAGAAATTTCAAGAGTTTCACATCATTCATCCCATTTTTTTCTAGGTCCTCACTTTACATGGCAGTTGATCACCTGTCAGTCCTTTTCATGAATGGTTTTTAAGTAGTTAGATTCTACCCTTTGCTATTACATTGGAAGGAATGATTTGTTTTTACTTCTTTATATTTTTCCTTTTTTTATCTTTCTGATAGTCACGATCCCTAAAACACTATAAGATTTCAGAGTCATTAGTTGCAAGCCCCTCTAGAGTAGAAATTAAGCTCCTGATTTTTGTTCTATCTTCCCACTGCGTCTGCGTGGTTCCCCTCACACAGGAGGCGGGAAACAAATGTTCCCTGACTCATTCCTTTCTTCAGACTATTTCTCCCCAAGACAGTGGGATGCTCACATATCTCACAAGGAAAGATGAAGATTCTGGACCTCTCTTACCTTCTGAATAATGGCTAGTTACATCATGTTTTTGTAATATCCCTCTGTTGACCTGAAGCCAATTTATTTCTCATCCCTGAGTTATTCCATCAGCTCTGGAAAAATCTGGATTTGTAACATAAACTCTTCTCTGACCCTAAGTTTGTTCAATTGCCAATGAAAAGGATTGGAAGTTGGTCAGAAAAAGTTTGAACTTGGCACTACTTTCCCCAGCAACTTAGAGATCCCTGGACCAAGCTTTCCTTTGTAGAATTAACAATTTCTTGCCCTGAGATGCCCCAGAAGGCTTCGGTGGCAAAACCACAGTGACAACAACTGATGAGGACTCTGTAGGGTTAGCTGAGCAAATATACACGGTTTTGCCTATGAGAAAGAGCTGGGGGAAGAGTGAGAAGCCTGTGTGGATTTTAAAAAAAAAAAAAAAGGTGACTTTTTCTAATCATGCCTAAGTATCCCTTTTTTGTAAAACAGTTGAGCTGTTAACTTCTATGCTAAGGCACGTATGCACTTTGGAAAGGTAATTTGAAAGCGAGTTGAGCCATGACAAATAGGGACAGCTGGCCTAATTGAATCATTTGATCTAAGACAGCTCAACTTGGTTATCCTCACTGCAGCCCACACTGATATTAGCGAGTGAATCATTAGCCATGAAATCATGTCGACTTTCCCGACTGCAGCGTTCTTGACATGACAGGATCGCGGTCTGCCTTTCATTAGAGCCCCAGTAAGTTCTTTCATCTGTCAGGAAAACAACAAAGCAGCTTGGAAAACTTTTAGGCTCTGCTTCAGAGAGTCATTTGCTCCAACGTGCCATATAGAGCATTTCAAAGAAAGGGCATGAGTTAGTGACGGGAGCAAGCTAGGTGCACCTAAGCAAGTTCAGTCAGGCTCCATGCATTAAAGCCTCTCCAGCACCCACACTTGCAGTTAAAATGCAAGAGCAGCTTTATTTTGTAAGCACCAGTTGTGGTCACTTGGGAAAGCGGGCTGTAAATGGAGTAATAATAAATACTTTAACACTTGACCCACAGACATCCCTAAGGGGAGTCTTCATGTAGAGAGGACATTCCTGCCATCTTTAATTTAGCTTTTTCAAAAGAAAGGAAAGGGGCAAGCTCCTCTTTTTGCTGGATTTGTCATAAGTGGTGAGACATTTAAGAGAGCTCAAATGGAGGGACTATTTCACTGAAATGTGGAACAAACTTTGGGTCCTTACAGCACTCAAGACTTATCCCTAACTTGGCCCCTCAAAACCAGACTCCTTCTTTAGGTCTCCCTCTCAAAACTGCACCTGAGGGTGCACTGGTCTCAATCCCCTCCGCCAAAGGCAGACACTGTGACAAGGGCTTATGAGGACCAGGAGGAGTGAAACAGAGCAGATAAAGCCAAAACATGGGCCTTGGCTTCAAGCAACTCTGCTCGATCCTACGGAGCCTTCTAAGGGGTCTATGAAAGGCATTTCAGTACTGTTTGCAAAGGGAACAAAGGAGGAAGCACTTATTCACTTGTTCCTGCTCCCTGTTGGCCAAAGATGATCCCACAAGAATTAACTCCTTGCACTTCGGGTTACACGTGTGCGTTACGAGCACTTCCCTTGGCCATCCCCCATGAAGCATCAGCAATGCCCAGGACAATGCAGCAAATCGAAGCACTACCCTGTTGTTGCTGCACAAGCCTTGCCAAAGCCCACCTAGAACCGGTCTCTCTGCCTAAGTGATGGACCCACAAGATTTTGAAGAAACTGTACTGATAAGAATGATCAGAAACAGAAGTGTGGTTGGGATGCACTTCATTGTAAGGAAAAGGTAGACAAATGGACACATTCAAAATTTTCCCAAAAAGTCTGAGTAAACAATGATGTTTGCAGATAATTTTTATGTTGAAAATGACATGAGATTTAGAATGGAATATACCAAGACCAAGAAACAACTGATAGGGTTCACTTTCACAACTGTCTAAACAATAGGTGAATCTGAAAAGCAATAGCAAAAATTGTGTAAAATGAATGTTGTGTTGGAAAATGCCCCAATACTGTAGGGGGTACATGTAATGGGTACAATAATCAATCTGAATCACAAAATTTCAGAGCTGGAAAGCAACTTGGAAATCATGTACTCAAATCCTCTTATTACAGAGGAGAAAATCAAGCAACTTCAGATTCCACTGCTAGGTGGTGGCAGAGTAGGTTCCTGAACTCAGACCTTTCTTCACTTGCCTGTGAATATGGCACATGAGACCAGTTTCACTGTCTGATGGAAGCATGCAACAGCAAGTAGAGGGATTGGATATCTAGAGTGGGTCATTTTGTAAACCCCACCCCAAACATATTTTTACAGTAACCATGACATTAAGCAAATAATGATAACAGCCAGAAAAGAACTGCAGATTATTAAAAAAAATTTTAATGTACTGCATAAATGTAATTTTGCCAAGGAAAAATTAAGGTTTTTTAATTTAAAAAAATATTAAAGTACAAAAAAAAAGCATAACTACTTATCCAATGGTTTTTAAATACACCTCATAGTTTGAACTTTAATCCATTGGCTACAGTTTCATATAACAGTATTTGATGAAAATCATTGTCTAGTAGCTAATTTGTAAATTTTAATAAAATTATAATGTCCAGGGTGCCTGGTTGCCTCAGTCGGAAAAGCACGCAACCCTTGACCTCAAGATTGTGAGTTCAAGCCCCACATTGGGTGTAGAGATTACTAAAAATAAATAAATAAACCGAAAAAAGAAGTCTTTAAAAGGTACAATTTAGGAATTATTAAATAGTGCCACTTATGTAACTTTTTCTTTTCTTGATTTTTAAATAACTTTAAAGCAATTCATTTTAAAATAATATATTTTAATTTTAAATGCATATTTAGATTCAGTGAATATTTCACACAGAGATAATTTTGTCTTTATGAACAAAAATGTATAGTTGCCTTTTGCACTCAGTTTTACTGTTTTAAGTTGTAAATACCAATATAAACCCAAAATTGTCACACAGAATGATAGAATTGAAGAAAAGCAAGTTTTCTTTCTACATCTTCACAATCATTACACTATTGTTTATTTTTTTAAAGATTTATTTATTTACTTACTTTAGAAAGGGAGAGAAAGTGCATGAGCAGGGGAAGGGGCCGTGGGGAAGGGAGAGGGATAAGCAGACTCTGCACTTAGCACAGATCCCACTGGGGGACCCTTATCCCACAACCCTGAGATCATGACCTGAGCCAAAATCAAGAGTCAGGTTCTCAACCAACTGAACCATCCAGGCATCCCAACACTATTGTTTCTTTCTAACCTACTGTTTAAACTCAGGACTATGTCACACTGTAGGGACCAGCACACCTTCCATACCCACAGCAAGCTGGGAAATTCTGAACCAAAGGAACATTCTGAGATGAACGCAGAGTGTCCACATGTGTTGGGGCCAACTATATAATTAGGAATTCTTTAAATTAACTTTCATGTAGAATACTGTTCATTAAAGGATGAGAAATAGCATTACATTCATTTAATTATTATTTAAACTCGATGGTAATCTCAACAATTGTTAGAACTCAGATCATAAGGTTTTTTTCAGAAGGCCTTTTGTCACTGACATTGTTTAGAATTGCTAGCAAATGGTGACAATAAAAAGGCCAGCTTTGGGTCAGGTTTGTAATTGTTTTTTAATGTTGCACAGATGATTCACCCCTTACTGTGTGCCTCTGATGGCCACCCTGTATAAAGAGCACTGTTCTTGAGCAACATTACTGGTGTGGATGACGACAGGTTGGCTCTGGTTTAAGAGCACAGGATCCAGCCAAGCACACACCAAGAGTTTGTTGTCCAGAACACAAACCTGTTTTTTTGCCTCTTGCAGCTCATAATCTGAGATAATGACAAAGCTTTATTTCCCTGTCACTTATTTCTGAGCCTTCATTCCAGCCATTTTTCTATCAAAAACTTTCTCCCATAAAGGGTTTTTTTTCTTTTAGCATTGTTCACAGTGTTGAGACAAAGATAAAGAAGACAACTAGGACTGAGGACTTCAGCATTTAAACCATGACTTTTTAAAAGCCCCATGCATGCACACATGTGTAGAAACCACACGTCAATGCTCCATAGCTCTGCTCATTTAAAAAAATTAATTAGATTTAATCAGGTCAACTCAACTGTGTCCATTAAGTAATGGACTAGAGGAGGCATAGCAAAATAATACTTTTTAATGATTAAAGTACCTGCATAGAGATGAAGAATCCAAGAAACAGAGAAGATAAAAGATTATCCTAGAGTCACAGAACAATCAGTTGTAGACCCAGTTTCCTCATCCCCTGCTTAGATTCCTTCCCACTTAAAAGCCATGTTCCCTGCATACATTACGTAGAATCTGAGTAGAAAAATACCACTACAATACATGAAGTTGTTCAGAGTCATAACATGTGTGGTCAAATGCTACAGTGAGATCCCTGGAAATCTATGGAGGTAAAAGATGGCTAGAAATGTCAGGAAAGACCCAGCAGAGAAGAGGAGGCTTGAGATGGCCTTAGAAGCTCTTCAGGATGAAAGAAAATGGAAGAGGAATGGATCACTCCAATGGTCTGTCAGCAAAGACAGAGAATCCTCAACACATGAGTGAACCATGGCCAGCAAGTCACCTCTCCCCGCTCTGAACCCATTTTATTCTCCCCTCCAGGAAGGGGCATGGCCTTAATGATATAGAGAAATGTCATTCACCAGAATCCCTCATGAGTTTAGCCTATATTTATCAGAAAGAAATGTTTTAATATGCAAGAACAGACTCATGCACCAAAAGTATTCATTAACTGCTATGTGTAAAATAAAAAGAACTTGCTTTTTTTTTTTTCTGAAATGAAAGGGATAGGAGAATGAGAAGAGGAAAAAAGATTGGGAGGGCCAAAATGACAGAATGTTGTTACGGCACATAATGTGATCCACTTCTACTGACCTCTCAAAAGCTCATGAAAGCATACCAAAAAATTACAACATGTTAAGTGTGATGGGATTTCTTATAGAAAGTGCCAGGGTATAGAGTTCTGCCCAAGTGATTATGGGTAGACAAGTGATTATGGGTAGAAAAAGATGTAGCATCAAGTATGTGGGAGTCAACTGGTTTCTATGCTATACTCTGTGAAGCCTCCATATCCATTGCCTAGGGCTGCCATAACAAATTACCACAAACGGAGTGGCTAAAGCCAACAGAAAGGTATTCTTTTACAGTTCTGAGAGTTAGAAATTCAAAATCAAGCTATCAGTAGGGCCAGGCTGTCTCTGGGGAGAGGAATCTTCCCTTGCCTCTTCTAGATTCTGGTAGTTGCTGGCAATTGTTAGCATTCCTTGGCTTGTAAGAGCCTGATTGCAATCCTGCCTCTGAAGTCACATGGTCTTCTTCCTGTGTGTCTCTGGTAGTCTCCAACTCTCTGCCATTATAATGACAGCAGTCATTGGATTTAGGGACCATTGTAATCCAGTATGACTTCATCTTAGCTTGATTATAGCTGCAAAGACCCTATTTCCAAAGAAAAGAGTATGTTCAGGAGATGGTGTAATTCTTTCAGGAATGGGACAAAGTTGTGCTAAAGATCTGGTGGTAAGGAAGAAACAACAGGTACCAGGGTTAGGACTTCAAAGTGTCTTTTTGAAGGACACACTCAACCTGCAATTGACCTAGATATATCCCTGAATATTCTCTATGTGCTTTACAATGATGAGCTCAAAGCAGCTATATAATAACTGGATCCTTAACTGAACCCTTGGCTTTTCTTTGCTGGCCCAGAATGGTGGATCTGTGGAGAGTAGGTCAGACTTGATGGATCTCTACAGCTTCCCCATTATGACAGTATTTAGAGAAGCATTAGATTCAGGTGATAGTTTTCATGGACGATTCATTGTACCTAGGCACACAATGAATAGGCAAATAGTGCTTGGCCTTGCCTTAGAACTTTCCAGATATCTCTCTGGGTACATAGCATACATGAGGGCTTTCTCCTCCATTTCAATTCTTTCTTTCTCCCATACCCATGTAGTTGAGGTCTGTTGATCCCAAGTATACTTCAGTGTTAATGCTACAAAATCATCCACAATTATGAATGGATGCCAAAGTTTATGGTACTTTTGTTTCTCAATTGTAATTATTATAGATTCTAATAAAGGCCTTTCACAGAACTCCAAATTTAATATGTTGTCCAGTGACTTTAGGTCATATGCCTTTCTCCTTAAAAGGAGAATTCTTCCAGCATCCCTCTTCTGGCCTTAAGAGAGTTTGATGATCTTTAAGTGGTCCTAGATTGATTGCCTATTTTCCCACATTCCTTTCCACCACTATTACTAACACCTTTAATCCACCATTCCTGTCCACTTCTAGTTAAGCCAACCTGGAGCATTCTCAACATTCCCCTTATTTGGCATGTCCTTTGTATACCTGTAACTTACTGTTTAAGCCTGTGCTATTAATTTTATCACATGTTGACATTATTTCAACTGGATTGTCAACCCCTTGAGGGCAGGATTCATGCCTTGTTCTTCTCTGCATGTTTTATGACATTTATTACAGTGTTTAACATGTGGTAGGTGTTCAAAAAGTATGAATATCATTAAATTGAAGTTGGGAGGATTATCTTCCATCTTTTCAGGGACTGAGCGCTCCTGAATTTCAGCATTCCAAAAGCAGTGAAACTCACAAAAAGACATGCATTTATAGCACCCTATTCATCTCGAGAGTATGTTTAAGGAGATGGTGTAATTCTTCCAGGAATGGGACAAAGTTATACTAAAGATCTGGTGGTAAGGGAGAAACAACATAGCACTGTCTCTGCCATGAGAAAATCAGGCTTGTGGAAAGAAACAACTTCAATGCGCTCTTAAATGCTGCAGCAGGGACACAGCTGTATGCAAAGTGAGATGCAAAGCTGCTGCTATTGCAATAAAACTGGGAAAATCCTACCACCAGACTAACCTCCCCTTTCATTTTGAAAGAGGACTATTATGCTCACCCTATCCTTCCTGGGTTCTCTGGCTGGCTTCCTCTTGCATCATTACGGGTCTGTCTGAAAAAGCAAACTTCTGAATCAAGATATTAGAATATTTGTTTCCCCCCCAAATTTGTACATTGAATCCTAATGCCCAGTGTAATGGTGGGGCCTTTGAGTTATAATTAGGTCACCAAGGAGGAGCCCTCATGAATGGAATTAGTGCCTTATAAAAGAGCCTCCAGAGAGATCCTTTGCCCTGTCCTCCATGTAAGAACACTGCCAGAAGGGGCTGTCTATGAAACAGAATCTGTCAGGATCTTGATCGTGGACTCTCTAGCCTCCAGAACTGTACACAAAATTCCTACTGAAACAGTAGAAAACCCCAACCTGTGGTATTTTGTTAGAGCTACAGGGACTAAAACACAAGGAGACCAGTAAGTCTTCCATACAAGCCCCTTTAAATGCCATGTCGCTGACCAAAAGTTAGGGGTAATGGAATCCTTGGCAACGGAATCTGTTGCTTTCAAATCTGTGATTGTTTCCACTTTTTACAATGCAAATACCACCCTTGTTTTTCAGGGTCAATTGAATAATTTGGAAGCGAATATTCCCACTTTTCAAAGATGTCTAATGTTTTCCCTAAATACTTCCACTCTTTATTCTTCTCTGATTCACACATCATTTTCTCCTGAACAGACAACATGCTGCATGTCAGCTGGACCTGGACTGTAGTAGGTTTGTTTCCAAAGAGACTTCATGTCCAGAGCGTTGACAAAAGGCCAAAGAAAACTGACCAACAGAAGGTTTTTTAGGAGTAGCTGAAGTAAAACACTTCAAATCTGGATTGTCGTCATTATACAATGGGAGGCGGAGAAGTATTTTTAATTGTCAAATGCAGATACTCTGTATCTACAAATGTGTTCCCAACCTAGAATTTCTATACTTCCATGTCTTCACCTACTACCCCCTACAAGAAAGAAGAAAGAGGAAGGAAGGAAGGGAGGGAGGGAGGGAGGGAGGGAAGAAGGGAGGGAAGGAGGGAGGGAGGGAGGGAGGGAGGAAGGAAGGAAGGAAGGAAGGAAGGAAGGGAGGGAGGGAGGAAGGAAGGGGGGGTTAATTTGAAATAATTTGTTTTAAAGAAGACCAAATAGTTCTAGTCAGTCTTCACAGCATGTTATTATTAACATCACTAATACTTTGTGATTAATAATGTAAGAATTTAGCCTCACTCAACAACAAAATACTCCAAGCACTGTCAGTGAGTCACTTTTAAGTAATCTTAAGTTATCTTAAGTTACCCAGTTCCTATTAAAAATCGTGCTGTTAAAAGTTATATAAACAAGCAAAAAAAAAAATCAAGTTATACAGCAGCTCACCTCCTCTCGCTTTATCCTTCAACCTCTCTGAACTATATCTAAGTCCTTCACAGACTTGCTTTCCCTGAGCTGCAGTTTTCCAATAAGGGAGATCCATCCCTGTATCTATGGTTAAAATCATATCGAGGTGAAGGACATGGTCCACTGCCCTATGTGGCTGCTCTGACGATACAGTAAGTCCCTCCTTATACATGGTTTTGCTTTCCATGGTTTCAGTCTCTAGCGGTCAGCCACGGTCCAGAAGAAGATGGTCCTTCTGACATATCAGAAAGTCACAGCAGCCTTATGCTACACCAGAATGCCTACAGCATTCACTCACTTCAACTCATACCCATAGGCATTTTATTTTCTCACATCATCACAGGAAGAAGGTTGAATACAGCACAGTAAGATATTTTGAGAGAGGAGATCACATTCAAATAACTTTTATTACAGTATATTGTTATAATTGTTCTGTTTTATTATTAGTTACTGCTGTTAATCTCTTTCTCTGCCCAATTTATAAATTAAACTTTATCACAGGTCTGAATGTATAGGAAAAAACAGTATAATATATAGAGTTTGGTACTTCCTGCAATTTCAGGCATCCACTGAGGGTCTTGAACCATATTCACTGAGGCTTTTAAGTGGGGACTATGATATTCTCCTATAAATGATTTTTTTTTTCAGAATTCAAGGGAAAGAAAAACTGTTTCACTCGGGAAGTGGACTGGTGCCTGTAATGAAAAATCTGACTCCACTTTTGATCTTTGATGGCTCATAGCTTTTAAGCCTCTCCCATCTCCCTCTTCCCCCTTTGTCCACAAATGAACAAGCTGATATCAAAACCCTTTCTTTTGGTGCCTGTGGGAGATGCAAACCACACAAGGTCTCTAGAACCTTCCCCCAGGCCCAGCTCCTAACAATAAAAACTCAGACCATGCTCCTGTCCTCACTCTCTGCAGCCATTTCAGTCTGCTTGAGAGGAGGGCACTGCTCTCCACTGAGACCTCAATGACGTAAGCAAGAAATCTTTTCAGACCCTCATGGAGTGTATGTGTTGCCATCAGTCTCAACATCCCAAAAAAATTTCAGGTGTGGGGAGGCCCTCCTGCTTTAGCAAGGGTGACTGTAGTAGCTACCTTCTTTCTGAAGTGAGAACTAGATAATATACATCTTCCTTTTGATCTTGACTGGTATAAATACCAAATACTTATGGTAGGCCAATGTGGTTTGTGCATCTGCGGACCCCTCCAAGGCAGGCAGATGGGCATTTCATAGGTATGGACATGAATTCCCAGATCCAGGTGGGGCCTCCATCTCTGTGCATTCATAGCACCTTAGACAAGGCAGTGTTTACCAGCCTGACTCTCCCCTGGGCTGTAAATTCTGCAGGGCAGCTCTTCACACACAGTGTTCATCACGGTCTTCCCAGAAGCCAACACAGGGCAGGCACTGAGCAAATACTTGATCAATGAATGACTGAAAGAATGAAATTTAGGCAGAGAAGTGATTTACAAGAGAGCAAGGCAAAGATTAATTAATAATGTCCCAGAGGATAGAGGCAACTGGGTGGCTCAGTCAGTTAGGCGTCTGCCTTCAGCTCAGATCGTCATCTCAGGGTCCTGGGAACAAGTCCCACATTGGGCTCAGGGAGCCTGCTTCTCCCGCCCCTTCTGCTGCTCCCCCAGCTTGTTCTCTCTCAAATAAATAAATAAAACCTTTTAAAAAGCAGTAAATGTTATGGAGGGGGAAAAAAGCTTCTTCTGTAACTTAGAAAATGAGGGAAGTATACCTAACAGAAATCCTAACCTACAGCCTTCTGATACAGTTAAGCTGCCACTGTGGCATCTCATTGCTCAGGCCTTACACCAGCACAGCCACCTGCATTGAAATACTGGCGTGAATCACAATTTACTTCCCAAAAGTTAAACTTCATTAAATATTAGTTTAATTTAATGTTTTCCAGATTAATTTAAGATTAATTATAGCCAGTCATTTGCACAGCCCAAGCAGTATCTCTCCTTTCTGTCATTTCTATCATCTCACAGACAGCAGAAAAAGGGAAAAATGTATGGTTAAGAAGCTCTATGATAAAGTAGGGGGAGATTTAATTAAACTATTACATATCTTTTCCTTGAATGTGGGGAAAAAAACATAAATTTGCCAATGAGTACAGTAGTATGCATATCAGGAAGCCTGATAAACAAAAACTTTGCAGATATGAAAAGTGGTTCTTACAAAATGACTTGGGCTGAAAATCCCATACTGTATATAATCCTACATTTTCTTCCTAAGTCTAAAATTGTGTATTTATATCAAAAGAATCTTTGATTCATTGTTGCTAGAATATGTTTTCAAAGAAAATGAATAAAAGGCTGTTCATTGATATTCAATAACTCTTTTTGTGCACAACTGTCTCTTCTAGAATCATAGGATCTTGGTGCTGAAAAGAACCTTGAGAAACATCTAGTCCTATGGAGTTCACACCATTTTAACACAGTGCCCCTCACTCCAGTGGCATCTTATATAATCACTACTTAAAGCAGGTCAAAACACAACTGCTTTGGTGAAATTGGGACTGAGGAATCTGAGCCTTCCCTAAAAACCCTCTCATTCTCAGAAGCTGCCCCCACAAATACTTAATCAGTTCCAAAGTTCTGCAAACACAGTCTGAAATACACTAATTAAATCCCTATTTTATAGGTGAAAAAAATACTGAAGCAGGCAGGGCCAAGATACTAGTCAAACTGCACTGATAAACTATAGCAAACCCAAATTAGTCCCCCCTCCCCTCCTCCTCCCTCACTTCTCTTCTGGCTGCCTTCATGACAGCCATAGGTCCTTGTCCTGGAGAGTGTGGCAGCCAAACTAACCATGCAGGTCTGGAAGAGGGTGAGATGGGGGAAATGGTCACAAAAGAGAATCCATGAGCAGAATAGCTGAGCCCCTATGCCTGCCTTTGACTCGTTTTTCATCACTAATATCTGCAGATAGTTTTAAGAAAAATCAAGTCTTGTAGAACTCTAAAAATAAGTAAAAGTGTCCCTTCCTCCCACACCACAGGTTCCACATCTCAGAGATAATCACTTTCTTCTTCACTGAACAGATGCAGATTCTATTCGTAAAGTTATCAATATTAGATGAGGAATTTGATAATGACATGACATTCCACTTCTGCTTCCCTTATAGACTTAGTCTTGCATTGTCAAGGTTTCTAACATTCATTTCTGTACTTATAAGTACATTCTTAGTGCTTTGTTGATTCTCGCACGCTTACAGGGAAACTGGAATTGTTGTTCTGATTTTTGGTTGGCTGGTTTTTTTTTTCCCTTTCCTTTCTGGAAGCATTCAGGATGTTTTCTGTACTCTTTGTCTTCTCAAGTTTCTTAGGTTATATTCAATGGTAGAATATGTATGTGTGATATATGTAATTTCATTTATTTGGCTCAGAACTCAATGTCATTTTTAATCAGCAGATATGTTTTTCTTCAGTTGAAATGGTCTACTTTTTTTTTTAAGATTTTATTTATTTATTTGACAGAAAGAGAGATCACAAGTAGGCAGAGAGGCAGGAAGAGAGAGAAAGAAGGAAGCAGGCTCCTGCTGAGCAGAGAGCCCGATGCGGGCCTTGATCCCAGGACCTTGAGATCATGACCTGAGCTGATAGCAGAGGCTTTAACCCACTGAGCCACCCAGGTGCCCAGAAATGGTCTACTTTTAAGATACCTATTATTAGGGGCGCCTGGGTGGCTCAGTTGGTTAAGTGACTGCCTTCAGCTCAGGTCATGATCCCGGAGACCCGGGATCAGGCCCCGCATCGGGCTCCCTGCTCGGTGGGAAGCCTGCTTCTCCCTCTGTCACTCCCACTTCTCGTGTTCCCTCTCTAGCTGTGTTTCTCTCTGTCAAATAAATAAATAAAATCTAAAAAAAAAAAAAGATACCTATTATTATTATCATTATTACCCCTGCTCTCCCATTATCTTTCATTATCTCTGTTTTGTTTTGGAACAGCAATTAGTGGGAAGGATGCTGGACCTCCTGGGACTATCCTTTATGTTTCAAACCATTTTCTTATATTTTTTGTAATGTGTTCCGTTTGGGTCTGCATCTTAGGAGACCTCCTTGATTTGGTCCTCCAGATTATCGGCTCAGTATTTACCCTGACCTTAATTTATAATAGATTGCTCTCCTTTATGTATGAACATCTTCTCAAATCTCTAAGAATCCTCAATTTAAGCAGTTTTTCACTGCCTCAAATTATACCTTTCTCCTGGTGTGTTACTGTGATTTATAATGTCAAAAAAAAAAAAAAACCTTCGAGTGAGTAAATTTAAAGATCTAATTGGCTTTATTCAACAGTTCATGAATTGGAAAGCATCCCATCTAGTAAATAGAAAGGAGCTCCAAAGAGCCATACAAAATGGGATACTTCATGGGCCTAAAGGGGCAGAAAAAGGATCTTATTATCAAAGATTGAATTGCTTCAGGCAAGGTCACCTTCTGAGGAATGACAGAGATCAGGAGGATTGCCTCAGTAATGCTGACAAGGAACTTCCAGAATAACCGGTTAAGATTACATTTCTGGGAGAGACTAAAAAAACTGCAATTACCTTGAGTATTAAGTCTCTGTTTGGTGACATGGGCTTAGCACAAGTGACTCCATTTGGGGTTTATTGTCTCTTTTATTTTAATAAGAAAAATATTTAGTCTCCAGCTCTGTTGCCAGCAGAGTTCCTAAAAATCCCTGGAATTTCCTAAGTGATAAGAGTGACAGTGTCTTTTATTCATAACAAGTTGCCTTCAACCACACCTGAGTTTATGTTAATAAGATGACTTTTGGAAAACCCCTACGGATGGGGGTCGGTTGCCAGGGAAACCAGTCAAGATTAGAGGATTGTAATTTGCAACCCCACATCCCCTCTCCTCCCTTACACACCTCTGAAGAGGGGAGTAGAACTGGAAGTTGAATAAGTCACCAAGGACCAATGAGTTAACTAATCATGCCTACGTAATGAAACCTACATAAAAACCCAGAAGGAAAGAATTCAAATAGCTAATAACAAACCAGAACAAATCACATTCTAGGAGGATGGTATACCCAAAGTTCCACAGAGGCAGAAGCTTCTGCACTTCAGACCCTGACAAACTTTGGCTTATGTATTTCATCATCTGCTTGTTCATTAATATCCTTTAATATATTTTGTCATAAGCCTATAATCTAGTAAGCAAATTGTTTTTCTGAAGTTCTGTGCAAATTTATCAAACCCAAAAAGGGGCTCTGGAGGAGGATGGCAGTCTTGTGGGAGAGCTCTTATCCTGCAGGATCTAATGCTATCTCCATGTAGATGGTGTCAAAATAAATTGTAGGACACTCAGCTGGTGTCACAGAATTGCTTGATGTAGGAAAGCCCACATACCTGGTGTCACAGCTGTTCTGAGAGTTCTGACATTAAGTGTAGTAGTTGAGAGTAGAGAAGAAACACACGAGTGTTTTCCTTCATACCTGGGTCATGAATTTTCTACTTAATCATTATGGCCCTCTTTGACAACAGTATTTTTAATTAAAAGCACAGTGATGTTCAGTTGTCAATTCATATTTATGGTGTCAAGATCTAGGTAGACTATTCAGGAAGACCACAACAAATGCATAGGTTGGTTTTCTCAGCAGGTCCTTTCCTTGAATGCAAAGGCAAGCTACAGGAGCATAAGTGGCTGACCCCGTCCCAGGAAGGCTTCCCTGAGGGGTTGCCATAGGCACCCAAATGGGGACTTTACTCAAGGACAGAGAACCTTACTATGTTTCACTTTTAGGCAGAGCTACCCTTTTTAAATTTTTATAGTGTCTAGTGTGACTGTCCTGGATTTGCCTCAAATCTGCTCTAGTTCTTTCTCAAGCCCCATCACTCACTTCTAGATTATTCTTAGACAGATAATCCAGTATATTTATGGTATGTTAGTCTGGTACTAAAGCCACCACTCCAAATATTCAGTAAATGTCACAAACTTAGAAGAGTAATCTTATAGGCTCAGCTGTTTGAGAAGTGAATTCTTTCATGAAATACCCTGGAGACTGTCCCATGCTTCACACTCCATTCCTTGTCTCACATCTGAATTTCACTCTTCCCTAGAATGTTCTTGTTGCCTATGGCTCTTACCTGCAATAAACAGATTTTTTTACTGTTACTGTTTTTCAATCTAATCCCATCCATTTTTCATCTTACAGTATTTCAGTAAATGGTCTGGTCTGCCACCAGCTTCCTTTCTTTGGTTTTCAATACTGTCATGGCTTTATTTTTATTTATTTATTTATTTATTTTAAACTCAAAATGAATGAAAGACCTCAATGTGAGACAGGAATCCATCAAAATCCTAGGCATTGGCCACAGCAACTTCTTTCAAGACACATCTCCAAAGGCAAAGGAAACAAAAATGAAAATGAACTTCTGGGACTTCATCAAGATAAAAAGTTTCTATACAGCAAAAGAAACAGTCAATAAAACAAAGAGGAAACCCAAGGAATGGGAGAAGATATTTGCAAATGACACTAAAGACAAAAGGCTGATATCCAAGATCTATAAAGAACTTTCTTAAACTCAACACTCAAAAAACAGATAATCATGTCAAAAAATGGGCAGAAGACATGAACAGACACTTCTCCAATGAAAATGCACAAATGGCTAGCAGACACAAGAAAAAATGTTCATCATCATTAGCCATCAGGGAAATTCAAATCAAAACCACATTGAGATACCACCTTATACCAGTTAGAATGACAAAGATTAATGTGGCTTTATTTTTATTAATTTTTTAAAATGTCTTTTTAGTCACTTCAACAGGACTTAGGGAAATGGAGGAAATGATGTCTATCAAACATTTGTTCATCTTGAACAACATTCTGGTATTTTGAAATCTTAACTAGAACACTAAAAGCTTCCACAGTTGAATGTAAAAATAACAAATATGTCCACATTCATGAAGTCATGTACTCAGTATCTGCCAGCTCTGATGACAGGTGAAGCAGACCACCTGCAAGCTATCATTAAGCAGATCAGCCCTACCTACTCAGCTATCCCTCCACTTCCATACAAGTTAATATTACACCTATCATCCCCCTACCTAAATAAAAAAACCTGGCAAAAAGAAGAGAAAGATCAAGAGTCTGCAGTCCTGAACAAGGCTCACAAAGATCAAGAAACACTCACAAGGGAAGTACAGATGTAGGGAAACTCAGTGACATCTAGATCAATATCTTATTTTGGCCTATGGATAACATGAAACTCTAAGACTTGAAGCTATTTTCTCAAGGCTATACAGTTACCAGTGATACACTTAGGACTTGAATCCTGATCTTTTTATATCTAGATTATTTTTCCACACTTCCGATTGTCTTTTTTCTCTTTGTTTCTCTTTTTTTCTTTATATTTTTTTCCTGAACAAAAAAGCTGAATAGTTACCCTCACCAATAAGTTCCTCTCCTTCTATCCACCCCCTTTGTCACATACTCTTCTCCATATAACATTCAACAGTAGAATTCCCTGTGTTTGTAATGTCTAAGATGTCAGTCTTACTTTGCATAATCAGAGGTACCAGTATTACCCACTGATTATAATTCAGGTGACTTCTGTGAGTATTGAGCATCTAAGACATAGAAAGAACTGTACTAAATGTTTCAGGAAATATTAGGATGAATAGGAACTATTAAGAGACTAGAGAGTGTTGGAAGCTTCCCAGGTCTCGAAAGCTGATGTAGTCACTGTGGTGAAGATGGCAGTCTGAGCAAGGCTCCCGTCTTACGGGAAAACTCACTGACTTACCTAGTCTCAGTGAGAAGGTAGCAGTAGAGCAAAGCTCCTGCCACCGTAAAATAACCCCACTAGGCCTGACGTGGTAACAGCAAGGACAGGGCAGTCTGAGCCTCGCTCCTGCCAACGGTGCGAAACCAGCGTCTCCTTTTTTACTAATTGGTCTTCATCCTAAAAGTAAAGCACATCATTCCTGGCAGGGCCTCAGTGTGCTCCAGACCAAATGGAGAGTTCTTTACTGGCACTGCATAAAGACCATACCCTTAGCCTACTATAAAGACTTCAGATCCAATCACTAAAGAAGTTTCTTCCAGCACCTTCCCTTTGAAGACATGCAGATCCATAGGAAAGATTATAAGATGGTTAAAGGCCCTTGAGCTAGTTTAGCCCAAGAAAAAGAGCTTTATCTAAAGATAAGGCACAAACAAGGGCAGAACATAAGTTACTACATATTAACTAATGACAAATGATCGTTGCCTCCCTGAGGCCTACATTCCATGAGTATCTTTGCTACATAAACACCCACATTCCCTTATACTGGTGTCTACATTGAGAATGGAGAATGAATAGTCAAAGAATAACAAGGTAGTTAAAAAAAAACACTGCCATTTGTACAAGCCCTCGCTAGAGCAGAGCCCCCATGGTGCTCATACACACAGTTATAAAGAAAAGGCCCATGCAAACAACTTAAATCCTACCTCTACAAAATAAATAACACTGTCTCCTATTATGGTTAATATGCTAGACAGGATGACTCTTAGCTGATTTACTAATAACATATATCATAAAGTTTAACTCTATATATAACTTACTAACCTAAGCTTTTTTAATTATCTTGTTGATCAGAGTACCTTATCACTAAAAGTCATCTTCTGTAAAAACATTCTGCCTTTTGATGACATGTCACTTGTTGCCTATAAATAAAGATACTGAAAGCCAGCAAGGCAGAGATGCTGGGGCAGGTGATCGAAAAGAATCTTCGGGGCTCTTTCATTCGCTGACACCATCCTTCCTTCAGGGACCCCTGGTTCAGCCAGAGCGGGCTTCCAGCAAGAGAAATAAAGAAAAAGGGCCATGATAGTCTATTCAGCTCATTTAAAGGACAGGTGGAGAAAGAGAAGTAGACATTGCAAGTGTCCAAAGGTATCTGGTGCTTCCCCCACTCCAGGCACTTCTCAGCAACCTTACAGTTAGATGGGTCCAGGTGACTCATTATGGCCAATGAAGAATATAAACAACATGTGTCACTTCAAGAAGAAAAGCATAAAAATGATTTTTCAGATTCCTTTTCATGCTGTGGCAACTGAGGTGAGCATGTGTTCTAATGGTACAGCTACAAGATGGGGGGAGTGTCTCTAAGACTAGAGCCCCAAGTGACTGTGTGGAACAGAATCTCTTGCCAACTTATCTGAGCTAGAAATAAATGTTTATCTTTCTAAGCCACTGTAATTCTTGTTACTAGAGCATAATCTAGTCTGTCTAGTATAGTTAATCCTGACCAACCAGAGGATCCAGTTAAAGAAATGGAGGAGGAGTAGTAAGCAAAATAAGATAGCAAGAAAGAGAATGTCATGTGGTCTTGAAAATTAAAGAAACAGTGGGGAGTTGTTGCTAATATAACCAGAAAAATACACTAAAATTTTTATTCTCATTCTATCAACACTTTGTTCTTCAATATAGCTTCACTGTGCTTCAATAATTTCCTTGGATTGAAAAAGCACATGCAAAAATACCTCATTGCAAAAGTATAAACCTGAAATGTGAAAAACAAATGCATATTACAATCAAACCAAAATATTTACATGATGTAAAACATTAAATAAATAAACCATTAGAATAATCTTATTGAACTAAGCAAATGAAATCCAATAGAACAGCTGTTAATATTATCTTCCTCCATAAAGAGAAACCTTGATGACTCATTTAGAGCTTCATAAATTGTAGTCTTTACCCTGCTTGGTATAAATAAGGTTTTTTCCATCTACTATGCTATTTGGTATATACTACTAGAATTCATATGTATAACAACATAAGATCTTATCTGTTCATTGTGTCTCCTAGACCTGGAAACTCCCTGTCCACCCAAGTACCTCATCCAGGCAAATCCATTCAAACAAGGCTGAAAAACTACAGATTACTGGTAATCTAATTCTTCCTATTTTTTCATAAGCTCATTTCCAAAATAGCATACTTTTAAAAAATATATGTATTATGCATTTCAGAAGAATCATGTTATTATTAAGAAAGAAAACATCACCAAAATAACTTAAAGTTTTTGTGTATTCCCTGAAATTGCATCCTTCTTTTATGTGCCTAACACCATTGCTTTGGAGACAATTCAGAACACCTTCTGGCCTTGTTCTCCAGCACTCTAGACATTTCATTGGACCCCTCGAGTGAGCGGTCCTGGTTCAAACTTCCCAAGAAGCTCGAGTGAGATAGCCCTTGCCCTAGTCCCACATCCACGACACTTCCACCACTGAGGCAAACACCCTGTGAAGAGAAAGGGCAGGATTTTTCCACTGTCCTTCCCTTTACAACACAGGAGATAGTGTGAAGGGCAGAGATCAGTAATATTTCTGAGCATCCTGGTCTGAAATTGGGTAAAAGAAAAAGTAAAACACTTGCGGTGTGTCTACCACGCCCTCCTCAATAAAAGCACTACTGATACTCAATTACCGAAGGATATACTATTTAATTTGGAGCACATAAATGGCCATCATGAGGATTCACAGTATTTTCAGGGATTTAGACCCGAGAAGCCCAGCTCACTGACACAAAACCATGAGCAACCTTCACTACTTCTTAGTATTTGGCAGAAAGGAATTTTCACCAGTGAACAGAGAAGCTGAAGACAGTACCAATAAGGGGAAGGCGAGTTAGTAAAGGTCCCAAACGGAAGCTATCACATACAGATCTTTAAAACTTTAAGTTCAAGCTCTTCGCTTTAACCATGTATAGGCAAGGCAGAACGGGACTTTCTGAGAACGCTTTCCCCAGATAAATGGAAACAGATTTGTGCCACCCACAATATCCCATGTTTTCTTGCAAATGTGTGTAACAATAATCCAATTAAAATCAACAGAATTTCTTATATTTTGATACTTGATACAACCATATTGTGGAAAAATTGGTATCACCTAGTAAATTTGAATTTGTACATATAACCCAGTAATTCTACACATAGGTATATACCCTGGAATATAGCCTGATATACTCATAACTTTTTCACAAGTATGAGATATGTTACAGAAATGCTTATGCCCTTTCTCTTCATAGGGTGCTTGTCTCGGTGGTGGAAGTGTCATGGATGTGGGACTAGGGCAAGAGCTATCTCATTTGAGCTCCTTGGGAAGTCTGAACCAGGACCGCTCACTCGAGGGGTCCAATGAAATCTTTAGAGTGCTGGAGAACAAGGCCAGAAGGTGTTCTGAATTGTCTCTAAGACAATGGCGTGAGAGGAAAAACTGAAACTACTGAAGTCCACAAACAAGAAATTGGATAATTTTGGAATATTCATACCTAGACTACAATATATATAAATGAATAAACCATAGGTATATATAGCAACATGAATGAATCTCATAAACTTACTCCAATAATAATACATAGAGCATAATTCCATTTTGCCAAACCCTGGCAAGATCAAGCAATGCATTGCTTATCATACAGAGTAAAACTCTAAAGAAAAGAGAATGATTCACAGAAGATTCATTATAATGGCTACTTAGGGAATGAGGAAAGAAAGGATGAGATTTTGGAGGGACAAATAATAGGTCTCAAAGAAACTAGTAATTTTCTATCTCTTAAGCTGGGTAGTGGGCAAAGAGGTTACTAGTCCTTAATGTATATATGTTACATATACTCTGTTGTATATAAAATAAATTTTATATCAAAATTATTAAATTTAAAGTCCATAAAAATTCCCATTTAAAACATATTTTCACAGGCCCAATGCTCGGGGAATCTGTTTCCGTAGGTTTAGGGAGCAAGGAGTTACCACTGGTTCAGCTTTTTTTTTTTTTAAGATTTTATTTATTTATTTGTCAGAGAGAGAGAGAGCAAGAGCGAGAGAGAAAGCACAAGCAGAGGGGGCAGCAGGTGGGGAGAGAAAGCACAAGCAGGGTTGTCACGCCTACCCTGGGGTCATGACCTGAGCCAAAGGCAGACACTTAACCACCTGAGCCACCTAGGCGTCCCAGGTTCACCTTTTTAAAATACACGTCCAGGTGCAACTGGAAGTGGTCCATGCAGGTGTGTGTGCTGCCTTAGTGATACATGCCAATCTAATAAATACTAGATTATTTTTCCTGAATTATCAGTTTTATACCAAAGTTTACAGACTTTCTTTTTCAAACAAAATCTTATTTTTTAAAAAACCCAGTTTGTACAAAGAACCAAAACAGAGAGTTCCTAGTTAGAGTTGGGGAGGAATTATTAATGGGCATTCCTTTCCCCCGTTACAACTGCAGAGAAGCAGCTCTAGAAGTTGATGACTTTATGACCAATGGCAAAGAAACCCCCACTATCAATCCTATTTAATGGATTTCAAAATAAAAAGAAATTATGCAAGGTTGGCTGTAAGACAAAGGCAAGGTGGAAAATAAACCTAGGGAATATTTTAGCTAGAATTTATAAAATATGTATGCCAGTGTGACTTGATTATGCACACACAATTTACAAAATTTGCATTAAGTGAAACTACAATGTCTGGCACATAGTAGGTATGCAATACAGCTCAAGTGAATCAATACCTGATTCATTCCAGAACTTTAGATAAAATAGGACTTAAGGCAAGAGGCTTGTTATTCTGTGATTCTAATTTTTGGGTGCAATGTACAATTTAGTACTAGTCACAACTTCTTCCCCTGGAATGATTCCAGGCAACAAAAGTAATGGATTTGTTAAGTTACCCTCTGGAAACCACAGCACCCTGAACACCTGCTGAAAGAAAGAATTTTCTAGTTACAAATGTAGTTTGAACATGCTGTCTAGAGCAGATCTACTCTGCATGAAACATGTAGCCAAAGTGAGAAAAGAATGGAATGGAATATTCAAATAGGAAAAAATAGGTGGGTGGCTACATATTGGTGTAAATGGAACATCATGTAGAGAAATGTGTTCTTTCTTTCTGAATTTACATTTTACACACAAATTGTATAATTAATACTTGGCCATAGGCAAAATTTCATGAAGTGCCTTTGGAAATAATTTGCTAAATTGTTGCCACATACAGAGCCCCTCCCCACCAAATACTGGTAAAGACTTATACTATCTGTAATGGCAAAAAGAACACAGAAGTTAGCATTCTGGGTAAAAACCCTTCGTATAAGCCCATTGGTTTCTGTTGATTCTCTTGGCCTTCATTCAAGAGAAGCTGGCATGGGCTGTTACCTAGCAACAGCATGCAGTGCACTTTTCAACCAGCCCATGAAAATGCATTCTCTGGACCTCATGCCATTTAGCACCATGGTTTTGTAAATGATGACAACCTCAAAGGAACTCTTCTTTCCTCCCTTTAAATGAGTGCTTGAAGAAAACTATTTTAATACTCATTCTTTCAACATAAACACTGCACTTGGCTTAACACAGACCAGAAAATAAAAAGGTATATCCATTGGCAACTCTCCATTTCTCTGACCACTGACAGAGAAACCAGTAAAAACACCCATCTTCTAGAGAATTGCATGTATTTTCTTTGAATGAACTGTGGTTTAATGCCATCCATACTGATATTTAATTAGTATCTCCTATTTATTTAGGATATCATATCTCAACAACACAGACACTGTTCTTATCCTCCTGGAACCTACTTGCCCATTCTTGAATCTCTCTAGAGGCTAAATGTTCACCCATAAGAACACATTTGAAATACTTATGTATTCCAGCTAAAAGGGAGGTCCTACTTTTTTTTTGACATTAAATTTATTTTATTTTTTCAGTGTTCCAAGATTCATTGTTCATGGTCCTACTTTTTTAAAACCAAGAAATATTTTCAAGCCCAATTCAGATGACTAAAACCCTAGTTGGTCAGGGACAGGTGAATACAAGTTAGAAACATCAGGAAATCAAGTCAGCAAACCAGGAATCCTATCTGTGTGAAGGTCTTGGCCCCACAGAAATAGTAACAGCACTTTTGAGACTCACAGTCATGTCACATGATTGAGATTCTTGAATCAAAAACAAAAGATGAAGGTTTTCAAATAAAGCATCTCTGAAAGGCCAGAAACTTAACTTACCAACAGTTAGGAGAGGATTAAAGAATCTGTGTTCATTCTGTATCTTAGCATACAGGTTCAAGGACACCTAGAGAATGTAATGGGAACTTCATTCAAAATATCCTCTAAGCCATTCAGTGAGAAGGATGTTCTAAAATCCTCAACAGAGAGGACAAAAAGCACAACAATTCTTTGAGAACCCAAAAGAAATCTGGCTACATAACTTGTCTTTAAAGAGTCATAGCACTTAGGAAGAAAATCCCTCCAATTTGAGGAAGAAGAGAGCAAAGCTACCAGGAAGTATTTGGGAGCAGAAAATAATGACAACATTAAATAACACAATTATTCAACAAACTATGAGTTACGGAGACCTGTATGAAAGGGACAGGGCCCACTGGGGTGGGTAGAAGAGTATTAGGGCCAGATACCTAGTGACTGTTACGGAAGTTTGTTTGACATGATTTTCATTGGAAATATAGAAACCAATCTTGAGAAAGTAATTGATTTATATATGAACCAGCCATATTCAAATTTGTCACAATGAACCTAAATCCAAAGAGCCCCCCTGCTCATGAAAGACTGAAAGGCATCATTAGGGCCCTTTGATGGTTTCAGACTCAAAATAGATGAGGTACTTTTTTAAAGGTTCAGGAAAGGAAGAAAAGAGAGAGAGGGGCAATTTCACCAGGAGATTGTATCATGAAGAAAGTTTTTGGAACTGTTTTATCCTGATTTTCACCTTATTTAATGCCAGCTGAGTGCTCCCTTCCCAAAATTTTTTAACTAAAAAATAAAAGACGCAATGCAAAGTTCTCTCAAACATTATTTCCCCTTCAGACACAAAACATAATAATGGACAAGCAATCTTATCCTCACACTTACACGATGAGCAATTTCTTAAAGAGAAAAATAGAGATTGAAAGAAAGCCCATGTCAATTGAATTCCATGTTGTTCTTGGTTGATAGAAATTACTTTAGGGACATCTCTACATGTACATAAATATATTGCCTTTTTTTTTTTAAAGATTTTATTTATTTATTTGACAGGGAGAAACAGAGCTAGAGAGGGAACACAAGCAGGGGGAGTGAGAGAGGGAGAAGCAGGCTTCCCGCTGAGCAGGCAGCCTGATTTGGGGCTCGATCCCAGGTCTCCGAGATCATGACCTAAACCGAAGGCAGTCGCTTAACCAACTGAGCCAGGCGCCCCAATATATTGCTCTTAATAGCAAAAACAACATGTAATAAAGTTTCTATGTGCTCTATTTTTAGAGAGTGAGCATAAACATTGGGGAGGGGCAGAGAGAGAGGAAGAGAGAGAATCTTAAGCAGGCTCCATGATCACTGTGTAGCCTGACGTGGAGCTTGATCTCCCAACCCAGAGATCATGACATGAGGTGAAATCAAGAGTGGGCCACTTAACTGACTGAGCTACCCCGCCACTCCATATGCCCACTTTTTTAATGGTACTAACTGCCTACAGAAACCCACACATACACATCATCCAAGCTTAAATTATCGGTCACAAATATTTTAGATTCTTCCCCAATGCACCTCGCAGCTCTTAACTTTTTTCAAATTGCAAGATGCACCAGTGATTTCCTTTTTAGGGTCCCCATGCAAATTGATTTCCTTCCTCCACAGAGTGATAGAACAGTTATCTACATGCTGAAATGCCTGAAATCACAGAGCCTCTGTGGATTAAGTCAGCCAAACAGCACTTGTGACTGAGAGTAAGAAGTCTTCCCAGGGGAGGGAACACTTGAGTGGGACTCCTAAAGCCACATTAGCTCTAACACTCCTTGCCAGCTGTGCTAAGGGATAGAGCTGAGTCTGCAGGTGTTCTTGTTCACTCAGGAATTACATGGATTCTCTAACATAATTATAGTGGTTATTATATCTCTTAAAAAACATTTCCCCAGGGGTGCCTGGGTGGCTCAGTCGTTAAGCCTCTACCTTCGACTCAGGTCATGATCCTGGAGACCCGGGATGGAGCCCCATACTGGACTCCCTGCTGGACGGGAGGCCTGCTTCTCCCTCTTTAACTCCCCCTGCTTGTGTTCCCTTTCTAGCTGTGTTTCTCTCTGTCAAATAAATAAATAAAATCTTTTTTAAAAAATTTCCCCATTTATGTGACTTTACTGGTGAAGTATTTTCTTCCCCCACAGCACATCCCTCCATAAGGCTGTGGCGGGGGGAGAAGTGTCTATGACTGAGGACTCACATCTAGAGAGAGAACAAGTCAAAGGAAATCTCACTCCTTCTAGCCCAGGAGGGTTGGGGGAGAAGGGAGAGATGGGAAGAGGAGCCTGCAGGAGGGCCCAGGGAATCAAGAATATCCAGACTCACTCCCTGTGCCACCTCTGTTAAAAAAAGAGAAAACCAAACACAGGGTTATTCCCTGTTTTCCACCTAGGACTCTGAGAGGAAGAATAAGTTCAGGGTAAGCACAAAACCAGGAAAGGCCTAGTTCGGCTCCCATAGTTGTCCTCAGCTCCTGTATGCCATTTGGAGGCAGCTAGAAGTTAGAAGAGAGTATTGCCTGATGAGCTTCTAGACTGGAGAAAGATGACCAGACCAGAGACAGAAGGCGAGTTTCAGGCAAACGTCAAAAGCAGAGAAAGCGGGGCAATGGGCCTGTGTCAGCAGGGAGGAGCACCAAGCCTGACCACCAGGGAACAAACCCCAAGTTCAGCAGCTGGTGCCAAAGGCCTGCATGGAAGCACAGGCACATACATACTCCTTCTCATCTGATCCTAACTTCCCCACAGGCAGAGACCTGTTCCCCACCCCCACTGCCACCAGAAGCTCAGGGCACCCAAAGCTCCTCAACCACTTATCATTTTCCAAAGGTGACATTCTGGGCTGTACCCCATCTATGCCTTCACACAGCAATTGTGTCTTAAGGATCCTTTGTCCTCTTGTTCACATGATCAGTTTATTCTACAACACCTAACCCTAGCCTCTGAGAAGACTCACCAGTCCCTCCAGCCAAGATTACTACTCAATATTCTGCTTCACTGCATCTTGTCTACTTACTCTATGGTAGGACTTATCAGGGATTTGTATGTGATTTTACCTTCTCCACCGGATCAAAAAGTACACCTGCTTCATCTCTGCATCCCCCACTCTAATGACAGTGCCTGGCTAAGAGGAGGTACTCATAGCTTTATTTATCTGTTAAGTGACTTTATAGACATGAACAAAATAGAAAATTTCTTTTAGGAAGTCCAAAAAGTGCTTCTGTTAAGACCTACTTTATGCCAGACACTGTCAACATGCACTTTTATATACATAATTTCATCTAATCCACATCCCAATGTGCAGAGTATTATCATTGTCATTATACATATGAGTACACTGAGTCTGGGAAGGATGAAAGGACTCACCCAAGAATACCTAACTAGGAAGGAAAGGGCCAAGGTTAGAATCCATGCCTTCTGACTTCAGTAGGAGGACGTCACAATACCAGTTTCTAAATAGCTTTCACCATCGTACTCTACTAGAATAGAAAGGTTGATATACAGTAATATATATATATATACATATAAACTATGACTTATATTTTATCTTTAACATCTCGTCATATGATTATAATTTAATAGCATCAGTTCACATTAGTCACTTAAATTTTCTGTCTTAGTGGGTAGTGCACAGGGTAAGGAGGAGGCTGGGGAGCATGTTGCCAGTATCATCCCCCACCTTGTCACAGGCAGCCAATACCTTACAATAATTACTGGGTCTCCATGAGACTATGATCAAACAAAGAATAAATGCTGTTGGAATTAACTGTGAGGCTGCAGCTGCATGGAATACGGACTGGAGGGTGACTTCAACAAAACCAAGTGAAGTGTTTTAATGAGGGATACATTTTTCAATGAGCCAAGCTTTTCCCAGACCCTACTGGGTGTTTCTTTGAGCGATCATGGTGAGTCATGGGTTTGACAAAGCTTTCCCCCACAACTTTGAGGCATTAGGAGGTTGTCAGAAAATTCACACTTGGGGTGGAGATCTGTTTTTGAAGTTGTTCAGAATTACCAATTAATGAGTTCTCGTATTATTCTTTTATAGCTTGATGTAGCTGGATGAGACTCAACCACAAAGGGGCCCAGGTTTGTATATCATTAATTCTAACTTCCAGAGACATATCTGGTCTCACTGTTATCTACTCTATTTACCTTTATTTTCTGGAGACCTGGTAATGCCAATTAATAGGCTGATTAGCAAAATTTTTCATTCTTTTCAAGTGGCTCTTTTTTTAAATTACTGCAGATGCACCAATTCCTCTAAGTAGGGCTATAAGCACTTGGGTTATCTGTCTATAATAAACTCTGCAAGGCAAATGCCCATGTCCAACCCATAGGCAAACATGGAATTACAGAATGGATTACAAGTTCTGAAAAGTACTTTACTGGTAGTAAACACACACTCAGCAAAGAAAGACAGTTGGCCATTGCATAATACTCAAAGGTCAGCTTGACACCTGGCACGTAACAGATGCTCTTAAAATATTTCTCAAATAAATAATGCTTCTGATAGACCCTCCACCATGACACCAGCTGTAGTATTCTTCAACTTTCTATCTGGTACAGATTATAGAGAATAGATTTACTTTTATTCAGGGTAATTTTTAAATTTGTCTAAAAATGCAAAGTATAACAAATATCCATATTCTCGCCATTCATAGTTAATCAATGTTAATCATGTGTCACATTTAAGATTTTTAATTAAAGAAATAACAACTAACATTTATTGAGATTTAACCATGGCAGTATTCCAAGTATTTTACATACATTAATTTGATTAAATCTTTAAAAAAAAACCTCTATGAGATAGGGTTGTTATCTCAATTTTACCTAGAAGAAACTAAGGCATAGAATTTTAAGATTGTGCCAAGTCATACAGATTTAAGAGGGTGTCTGAGTTTTCTAGGGCTGCCATAACAAAATACCAAAGGCAGTGTGCCTTAAACCACAGAAATTTATTTTCTCATAGTTCTAGAAACTAGAAATCTGAGATCAAGGTGTCTATAGCATTTCTTCTGAGGCTTCTCTCCTTGGCTTGTAGATACCTGCCTTTTCCCTTCACATGGTCTTCCCTCTCTGCACATCTGTGTCCTAATTTCTTCCCCTTATAGGAACACCAGTAATATTGAATTAGGACCTACCCTAATAACCTTATTGTAAATTAATTACCTTTTTAAAGGTACTGTCTCCAAATACAGTCATATTCTCAGTACTGGGGGTTCGGACTTCAGCATATTGATTTCAGGGAGACACAGAGCTGGCATTTATTCCCTGGAAGCTGTGACCCAAAGCCATGTATTTGTTGTCCCTAACACAGCTGTCTCTGTTAACAGTCAAGTCCCCATTGCACACTTTCCCAAACCAAGTCTCCCCATTCCATTCATTCTTCACAGAGGCAACACTATCACAAAGTTTATGCTACTTTTAGAAGTTAACCTACATAATATGCATCCTAATTGTATGTTTTTCTAACAAGTATTAAATTAAAAATACAACCCTTTTCCCAATAAGACAAGAATCTTAAAGTGTTTTAACTTCTCTCCAAATAGCATCACATGCTCACACCTTTCATGTTATTGGTGTCTCGTATCTTAACCATCATTTTAACCACCTCCCCTCCCAAACAAGTTAAAAGTGCCAAGATTTAGGCTTGCCAATATGTTCAATTGATTCCCTTGGTCATGATTTTTTCTTGCACTTGAGATTCATTTTCCTAGTTGCTGAAGAGTCTGCATGAAAATTTCTTTCAATGAGGGTCTGAAAGTAGGAAAGTGCTCCATCTGTGTGTATCTGGAAATGTCTTCATCACTCTTACTTGATACAGTTTTAGGTTCAAGTTATTTTCTCTCAGTGCTTTAAGACAGGATTCCATTATCTATTGTTCCTAGTGATTAACTCATAATTCTAATTGTCATTTGTTTCCCAGTTTGAAAGTAACCTGGTTTTTCTCTCTGGTATCTTTAAGTCTTTTCCCTCTTTTTCCTTAAAGTTCTGCAGATTTCTTATGATGTGTTTAGATGTGAATTTGTTTCTCTTTACCTGGCTTGAGACAAATATCTTTTTTGCATTCCAGAAAACTCTCCGTTATTATCTCTTCAAATACTCTCTCTTCTATTCTTTTCATTTTATCTTTCTAGATCTCTAATAGAAAAAGTTATAGCTGTTCATTGTACCCTCAATGTCTTCCATGTCTCTTAACTTACACTCATTTTCTCTAAGTTTTGGTCTCAGTATTGAGTTCCAGGTGATTGCCCCAACTCTTTTACCTACTTTACTTCACTAGTTCTCTCTAGTTCTGTATCTAGACTATTGTTCAGCCTATAAAGCAACATTTCCTTCAGAGGCACAAGTTCTTTCAAAAGTCCTTACTCACCAGCATCCTAAGGCTAACATTCATTTCAAACAGCTTTGTTCATAAAGCCTGTAACACTGTAGTGAAATGCTTTCCCCAGATGCAACAACAGCAAAAAAGTCCAAAACCTTATTCAGGTGATCATTTTTAAAGTAGTTCATAGATTATCTATCGTATGCATTTCATTCACTGAGAATCTGTACTAAGAATGGAAGTACAGTTAAGCAATGTGTTTCCAGAAATGGTAATGAAGTGCAGCCAAAATAGAGATAATTATTTTAATTAATGGTAATGATTTTAACGGTTGAACATTTTAACTAATTAATTATGATTGATTGCTTGTTACTAATCAGGAATATGATTTGAAGTTGTAATTGAAAAACCAGGAGCAATAGGTTCTGAACAGAGCATATTACAAGCCTACTGAGATCAGGGGCATAACTTTTGCCTTGAAAACTGTATCTTGGATTATTTCGGTCCTTTTCTCTTTATATGTTCCTTAAAATAAACTGTCAGAACATGAATTTTGGTTCCATTTTTAGGATCCTTTATCAGCAATGGAAAACAAAATGTAGATACATTTGATGAAATGTATTATGGTATTATGGCTACAGCTTTTAATACCATATTATTCATTTAAATTTTATTATTAGTCTTTGAGTCTAAGTTGTCTATCTTTAAATTAATACTCTAGATATAAGAAGCTACTCAATTAGTCTACTCAGACAACGTAAAACTTTTATTTTAATAAGCATTGACTGAGAATTCATTTTCCATATGATTTATATGTAGTACTTTGGACATTGGATTTTAAGACTTTTAAAATCTGAAAACTAAAAATATCACATAGAAAACTGCTAAAACCAATGAGATAAGCTTCTTTTCATTCTTTCATCTATTGTTCTAGTGGTTCTATCTAATTTGGCAGATCAGTATTTCAACATAAACTGGGATTTTTCTTGTAGTAATTCATTCTGCATTAATATGTGCTACCTTCTATGGTATGGTGGCCATTTTCATCTAATCCTTTACCATAAGGAAAAAGGCATGTTTTCCTACTTCTATTTGTTAGATAAAGAGAGGTGGGGAAAGAGACAGAAGGAATAATAGAGTGATAATAAAGCACAGCAGGTTTGGAAAAGGGCAGAAGGTCACCGTAGCCATGGTGCAGGGTATGAAGATAGAAAAGTGGAAAGAAATAAGACTGGAGGGGTGGGTGAAAGCCAAGTTGCAGAGTCCCCTCTTTGTTACACTGTCAGGACAAGAAGGAAAGGCTGGAGATCACTAGGGAGGGGATGACATAATCAAGTGTATTTTCAGGAAGGCCATATGGGAGCACCTATTGGAAGTGAATCAGGATGGGAATCAGGAGAGAAATTAAGAGGGAAGCTGTTCCTATAGCCCAGATGACAGACAATGAAATCTTGGAGTAAGGCAATGACCAGGGGCATTCCTAGAATAGGACTGCCTAGATTTGGTTAACAATTAACTATACATAAGTATTTAATTAATAACTAAATGTATGCTGACTATGGAAGAGGTTCAAGTTCCAGGGAAAAGAATGACCTCAGTTTGGGACATGTCCAAATCAAGGTGCTTGGGGCACCTGGGTGGCTCGGTTGGTTAAACGACTGCCTTCGGCTCAGGTCATGATCCCAGAGACCCAGGATCGAGCCCCACATTGGGCTCCCTGCTTGGCGGGAAGCCTGCTTCTCCCTCTCTCACTCCCCCTGCTTGTGTTCCCTCTCTGGCTGTGTTTCTCTCTGTCAAATAAATAAAATCTTAAAAAAAAAAAAAATCAAGGTGCTGAAAACATTCTAGTTACGTCATGTTCTAGCCACTTCTTCCCACCGAGCTCATTCAACAATCAGCTCATTCAACACCTCAGCAACCTATTGTCTACAGCCATGGTCTCCAGATCATGTATCTACTTTTCAAATTGGATTTACATAGCCAGGTTCTGCCATCAGAGGAAGCAAGTGTGGGAGCAGGGCCTGTGCCACTGATTGGCATGGGAGCAAATGCACAAAACATTGCCAACACTGGAGCACTTTTTTCCTACATCTCATAGTCTAATCTCTGATTTTTCAATCATTTAATTTATACTGCTTCCTCTGATATCATTTTAATCAGAGTCTTTAAAAGCATTGGCTCTGAGTCACTTTACAGAATGTGCTCAGAAAGTGTCTGATCTCCCTTCTTTTCTCCTAGTAAATTTCAGTACCTAATTAGCTACAATTGAATCTCTCTTTGCCCAGACCATCTTTATGAGAGTCTAGTCATACATTACTGGACCTCTCCTCATTTTCTCTACTCTGGAGTGGCCCAGTTATGAAAAATATCAGCACCTTGAGGCCCAGAGGACTAGACTCAAAATCTCTGTAATTCTTCTCAACCATAGTCAATACTGGACCAAAGCCCCCTTTGATCATGGAGTCTTCAGGTAGGGGTCAAGTGACTTAAATATGAAGAGAAAAGATCTGTAAAATGTGAAAACTAAGAAATTCCCCAACATTTTTTGATGTTAGTAGCATTTGCAAACATTTATCCATTTCATAGTCTTGTACTAAACTCTAAGGGCATAATCTTCATTCCTCTCAGGTATTATCAAGGTTTAAGTGCACTGTTTGTATTTCAGCAAAGAATTTTTTTTTTTTAATCAATGGGAAAGTGGACACAGAGTTGAAGGAATAATATTCAGATCATCCGGGGTTTTTCTGTTTTTGTTTTTGTTTTGTTTTTTGGGTTTGTTTTTGTTTTGTTTTGTTTTTTAATCTTGCTATAGATCATCCACTCAGTCATTTACCCTTGGACATTTTAAGTCTCAGGTCAGACTTCCTTCTGCCATTTGGCATTCTCCCAGGCACCATTCTTTTCCATCACTCAGTGTAAACATTAGCCAAGCATAATTAGGAAGGTAAATCTGCTGTAGAAATAATCATGATTTCATTTAGATTTAGCCAGTGTTAAACAATGGATAGTCAGTTAATTTTCTTTTCCTGGAATTTAAAGACAAATAACAGACTCATCATTTAGACACATCTAAACTGTCTAAGTCACCCACTGCAGCTTGTTTTTCTGATGATAATACTTTCAGTTATGTTCTCATTTCAGTACTAATAAATGAATTTGGGGGGAGGAAGAAGGAAGGAGCACAGGGAATGAAAGGAAAAGTAGAAAAGGACAGCAATAGAGACCACTGTGTATCATAAGAACATCATATAATTTCGGTATTTCAGCTGCAAACAAAATTCACTACTTAGGTTGGTTTGCAGAACTGACAGTCTGTTTTGCCAGAATGATCAACATTAGCAAGCAGCATCCTACTGTTCAGCTGTGGATTTAGTCTGGAGTCCTAGAAGAGGATAATATGCTTATGAATAGCACCTCTCAGAGTGTAAAGGGTACCTCCTGGGCTGGCTAGCTAACCTTGATTCTGGCAGGGCCCCAAGCAAGGTGAAGGAAAAGCAGAAAGAAATGACTATTTCCTCTTTTACTTAAGATTTGCCAAAACTAGAACCTGGCACTGAATACTCAGAGCTGAAATACTCCATAGATAGTTCCATTCCTGTGCTGGATCAAAATTGATATGGCTTAGTAAAGTAGAAAAAATAAGCACTGGACTCTATCCATATGGTAAAAGTAAGAGCCTAACAACATCTCCCTTTTCTTCCCCATTACCAACTTTTGCATGTTCCTAATGATCTGCCTTCAGTAAGGATCTGAATCTGAGATCCTAATCAGTGAGTTTTTAAAAGTTCTTATGGCAGTGTCTTCAAGATCGTGATATAAGCTGGATGTCCCCAAACAGAGCAAACAGTAATATTCTCTTACATATGTTTATAGCTAGCCATACCCGCTAACCACAATGAGTTAAGCATCTCACAGTAAATAATCCTGCTGAAATAAAAGCCTTAATTTTCTCAGCCCCAAGTGAATTATAAAGATAATCCATTTACCAATTATAAATATGCCCAGTGGAAGCTATTATGGTGTAGCAAATGTGTATCTTATATCCAAAAATGATGTTATTGTTATATTCTGTGATAGGGTTTTCTCTTTGGATCATCTCTCCAGCAGTGGTAATGACTTCATACACAGCTACTGGCATGCTTTCTTTCCTTGTTGCTAGTGACCAAAATCCCCATTTGTTAGATAGTTGGCCAGAACTGGGACCATCACAGCAAAATAGTTTAAAGCTTATAAATTACTGTTACTATCAATGTTAATTTTTTTACTACCAGCAAAATCTGCATAGCCCATAGAGTAAGGGGTTTTTTAATGCTATATTCTACTTTATAGAGCAAGTAAACACAGTATGTATATTTTATCACATGTACATTTAATTGGTTAAGGTAAAGAATTAGTTTCAGTAAATAAAATATTATTCAAAGAAGAATGACTGTAAAGAAGCATTCCTTATATGTCAATGCTGATTAAATTGAGTTATAAAAAGAATCAATGGATTCTTTCTCAAGAGATTTATGATATGAGTCCTAATATTTTTGCCTTATACCAAAAACTTGAATAAAACTTAGAAAACAAAGGATAGCTACAAAGTGATGTTTAATTAAGTCACAAAAACTAAATAAAATAAAGTTAGAGCAAACGACTCAGCATTCATTTTGAAAACAATTAACTATGCAACTATATCACCACCTCTTTTGACCTCCATGTTTCAAATAACTTTAGGTCAGGTTTCTTAAGAACTCAATGCAAATCGTGTCTCCAAATTTCAAACACTTTGTCACTGTCAGATAGCAATTTACCATTCCTAACACTAATCAAGAGTAAATAGTAATTAAAAATCTATTTAGTACCTTATCCCATGGTTTTAGATAAACAGATAAATGAAAAATGACAAAGAAGTTTCCCTGTCTTGCAAGTTCCAAACAGAGGGTCACCAGCCTAAGAAGTAATATATTTGACTAGAACAGTATATTATGAGGATGGAGGATGTGGGTTAGGTGATCTTTTGAGAGGCTTTCTTCCAGCTCTTGACTCTATATTTGGATAATAATCATTAGAAGAAAATATATTACCTTTTTAATTTGACATTATTTCCCTCTTCTCCCATTGATAAGACATATGCTTTGAAGCAGCACATGTAATATGTAATATGATGTAATAGACAAAAGCTAGGAACCTATAGTCAGAAAATACAGTGCCTTTTCTCATCCACTTAGAAATTCATTTTCTTTTTTTTTAATACTTTATTTATTTATTTGACAGAGAGAGAGATCACAAGTAGGCAGAGAGGCAGGCAGAGAGAGCAGAGGAAACAGGCTCCCAGCTGAGCAGAGAGCCTGACGTGGGCCTCGATCCCAGGAACTTAAGATCATGACCTGAGCTGAAGGCAGAGGTTTTAACCCACTGAGCCACCCAGGTGCCCAGAAATTCATTTTCTTCATAATTACAATGGAAATAATGAGACTGTCCCCCACATACCTCACATAATGAGTTCAAATGATACAAGAATGTAAGAGCAGTTTGTAAAACCTAAAGTCCTATATAAATGTTAAAGTTGAACATTTATTTAGTTGCTTTTTCTAATTATCATAATGACAAACACTAAATCAGACCGTGATATTGAGGAAATGCATTTTCTTAATAGATGGCCATGATTCAGAAATACAATCTGACATTGAAAGAGTTTAGAATTATTTAAAACTAAAGGACAAAATACAATAGCTGTCATTAAAAACCCAGTAGTGAGTTTATCATCAGACTGGACACATCAGAAGATAGGATTAGTAGGCTAAAAGAGAGAAAAATAGAAAATATTCCAATTGAAACTTAGGTTAAAAAAAATAAAGGAGGAAATCATAAATATATGAGAAGCATGCTCATGAGTTCTAACATGTGTACAACTAGAGTCCTAAAACAAGAGAAGAAAGAAAAAGGAGAAGAAATGTTGGAGGACATAATTGCTGAGAATATTCCAAGGACATCAAGAGGCTCAATGAACCTCAAGTAGGATTAATACAAAAGAAACCACACATAGTTATATCCTAGTCAAATGCTGGAAATCAAAGATAAAGAAAAACATCTCAAAAACAGAAAATTCTTCATGGAGCCTACAAAAGAGTAGGATATGAATTTGCTCTTGTGCTCCCTTAAAGACCTTTCTTGCTCTATAATTTTAGTATGTAGTAGATATGAGTTTATTTTTATCTGTCTTATGAGGGATACTGTATTCTTCTTGAATCCATGAATCCATATGTTCTGGCAAACTTCTAGCCATTAACTTTTCAATTTCGTATAGCCTACAAAGAAAGGACAGTTCAAACGACAGATTTCTCAGCAGTAACAATGGAAGCCAGAAAACAACAGAATGTTGTCATCTAAAAAATGTTGAGAAATGTTGCTTTTAGGGGCACCTAGGTGGTTAAGAGTCTGCCTTCGGCTGGTTCATGATCCTGGAGTCCTGCATGAGGCTCCTTGCTCAGAAGGGAGTCTGCTTCTCCCTCTGCCTACCTCTCCTCTTGCTTGTGCGCTCTCGCTCTCTCTCTCTCTCTCTCTCTCTCTCTCTCTGTCAAATAAATAAATAAAATCTTAAAGAAGGAAGGAAGGAAGGAAGGAAGGAAGGAAGGAAGGAAGGAAGGAAGGAAGGAAAGAAGAAAGGTAGTTTAGCCTGATTGAACTGCTATAACAAAATACCATAGAGTGGCTTAAATAACAGACATTTATTTCTTATAATTATGGAGGCTGGGAAATCTGTACTTTGCAAGTTTCACTAAGATATATCTTGGTGTTGGGGCACCTGGGTGGCTCAGTTGGTTAAGTGACTGCCTTCGGCTCAGGTCATGATCCCGGAGACCTGGGATCAAGCCCCACATCGGGCTCCCTGCTTGGCGGGAAGCCTGCTTCTCCCTTTCTCACTCCCCCTGCTTGTGTTCCCTCTCTGGCTATGTTTCTGTCTGTCAAATAAATAAAATCTTTAAAAAAAAAAGATATAGCTTGGTGCTGACCTGTTTTTGTTGATTTTGAGATAGGTTCTCTGTGACTCTTGGACATGAATGCATATTCCCTTCCCCAGATTAGGGAAGTTCTCAGCTATAATTTATTCAGACAAACCATCTCTTCTCCTTCTGGGGCTCCTATGGTATGGATATTATTGAACTTTGGGGAACTGCTGAGTTCTGTAAGTCTGTATTTGTGATCTAATAGTTTTCTTTCCCTCTTCCTTTCAGCTTCATTATTTTCCATAATTTTATCTTCTTTATCACCTATTCATTCCTCTGCTTCTTCTATCCACATTTTGATTATATCCAGTCAGTTTTGCATCTCAGTTATAGCATTTTTTTATTTTGGCCTGACTAGTTTTTAGATCTTTTATTTTTGCAGCAAGGATTTCTTTGGTGTCTTCTATGCTTCTTCCAAGCCCAGTTAGTACTCTTATAACTGTTATGCTAAATTATTGTTCAGATATATTGCTTATATCTGTTTTGAGCAAATCCCTGGCTGTGATTTCTTCTTGATATTTCTTTTGGGAAGAACTCCTCTGTCTTGTCATTATGTTTAGCTTTCTGTCTTTTGCATAATATAAAAGCTTGTTATGTTTCCTGCTCCTGACAGTACTAGTATATTAAGAAGGGTCATACACTGTCCAGAGCCTGACATTTCAGGAAGTGTTTCTGGTCCATGCTGTGTGCACTCTGATGTTGTGTTTTGGTTGCTCTTTCCTACGGGTCAGTCATCTGCAAAGTTCCTACTGGCCTGCAGTGGGGAGTGTTTGGACCTTCAACTAGGTGTGATTGGATCTGTTAAGCCTCGTTACAAAAAGAAAAAAGAAAAAAAAAAAAGTCTGATCCAAGAAATGAGAAAAGGAAAAGAAACAAAAAAGCAAACAGATAAAATACTATTATCCTGATTCTAAAGAAAATGAAAGAAAAAAGGAAAAAAGAAAGTGGGGGAAGGGAGGGAGAAGCCTGATTCCAAAAAAAAAAAAAAAATGAAAAAAGGGAACAAACAAACAAATGAACAAAAAACTATGAGCCTGTTTCCAAAGAAAAAAGAAATGAAAGAAGTAAAAACTGAAAACTAAAAAATAAAATAGAAAGAAAAAGAAAGCCTGTCCTATTTCCACCAGTACTGAAGCTGACCCTCTGGTGCACTCTATGGTCAGTACATGCAGTAGGGGGTGGGGGGCGGGCGGCTGTGTTCTGAGGGAGAGGCCCACTGCACTGACTCACAGTCAGACCTGCCCTTCTAAAGATGCCCCTGCCCAGCGCAGGGGTTGAGGTTTGGTGTAAGGGACTCCAGCCTCCACTGGAGGCACTGTCTTTCTCTCTAAAGTCTGACTGTGCTGGTGGGAGCGGGAGAGGGGCAGGGTGGAGTTGGTATCACCCTGCACTTTCATGTCAGGAAAGGAGAACTCTCAGCCACCACTGTTCAGAAGGCCCTCACAGAAAAGCAACCAATCTCCCTTCCTGTGTCACAGGCCCTCTTCAGATCCCCACCCTCACCCTGTCTGTGTTCAGGCCATCAACACACCTGCCACCTGGGATTCAAAACTCTAAGTGTTAAAAGAGCTAGAAAGGCAGGGATGGATCTCCTCTCTCCCTCAGAGGAGAGCTTCACAGCACTGTGCCCAGCACCATTCTCTCCCAGAAAAACAAGTCACATGGCCATGGAGATGCCTGAAATCTATGGTGAAGAACAGCAAAAAACTGCCATCAGGTTATCTGCCCTCTGCGAACACCTCTGTCCCCACTTTTGAACGGCTGCTCAGTAGTGCTGAACAGGTCCTTTGTCCATGGAGAGGAAATATACCCTCTTCCAAATGCACTCCAGGAAGAGAAACATTCATTCTCTCCTAGTGCAACCCATGGGGTCCCCACACCATAGCATCTTGCATGAACCCTAGGTACTGCTCTTTCTTCCTTTCTCTATCTCTCTCTCTGACTTCTCTCCACAAAAAGGTCTCCCTCTCCTCTGTAAAACTGTGGCTTTTCCCTCCCTGAATTCATATCTCCGAACCTCACATCTGCCACATTCTATCCTTCCAATTGTGTGGATTGTTTTCTTAATCCTCAGATCAATCTCCTAGTTTTTCAAAATTACTTGGTGTTGAATCCAGCTGTGTTAGAGGGACAAGGTAAGCCTAGGGTCCCCCTACTATTCTGTCATCTTAACTCCTCTTCTGGAGGCTGGGAAATCTGATATTGTGTTGCCAGGATGGTTAGATTCTTATAGATTGCTGCCTTTTTGCTGTGTCTTCACACGGCAGGGAGAAAAGCTCTGGCATGTCTTCTTTTAAGAGCACTAATGCCAACATGTGGGTTCCATCTTTATGGCCTCATCTAACCAAATTATCTTCCAAAGTGCACCCCCAGTACTATCTCACATTGGGGGCTATGACTACAACATATAAATGGGGAGGGACACAGATATTTAGTCCATAACAACAGATATCAACCCTGAATTGTTTATTGAGTTAAATTCTTTAATCAAGATAAATACACTCAGAGATAAAGAGAAACTGAGAGTTTACCACCAAAAAATTTATACCACAGGAATTTAAGTATTTTTGAAGATTTTATTTTTAAATAATCTCTACACCCAATGTGGGATTTGAATTCATGAACCTGAGCTCAAGAGTTGCATGCTCTACCAACTGAGCCAGCCAGGTGCCCCACATGAATTTAGTTTCATGTGAAAGAGAAAAATGATCCCAGAATATTTTAAGATTAAAGGAGAATGATAAAAAATTTAATTGCAAACATGAACATTTAAACAAATATTTATATAAAAGAATGTTAACAATATCTAAGTTACAAGGCTGTAAAAGAGCAAAACTAAAGTGGTAGGTAACAATTACATTTAATTTGGATAGAATGATCATATTTAAAGTGTTGTAAAGCCCTGATACTAAAAATATGATCTAGTGATTGCCAGCATCAGCATCACCTGTAACTTTGTGTGAAATTCAGATGCTCAGGCCACTTTAACAAGATTCCCAGGTAATTATATGTACACTAAAGTTCAAAAACTGTCTAAAGTTCTACAACTGTTTAGGAGGATTGAAATATAATGCAAATATGAATTAGTTTAGTTTGTATATGATAAAATGTCAATGGTAATCACCTGAAAATAAAAAAAAGAATGTGAAATTTTAAAAACACCAAATCCTCGATCCCACCCCAGAGATTATAATTAAACTGGTCAATGGTATGGAACTAGGAGCATGATTTTTGGGTTTCCCCAGATACTGATATATAGTCAAAGTTGAGACCCACTGCACCAAGTAACTGAACTAACATAAATATTTTCTGTATCTGAAACTCAATGGGGCCAAATATAAAATAAATACTCTTCAGTATGTCCTGAAGAAAACAAGGTATAATCAAATAAATAACAAACACATATACTTAAGAAGGAGCTTTTCTGTCTTGAGTAATATTTGAGTAATATCTTTTCTTTTCATTATGGAAAAAAGAACTTCTCTCCTTCACAGAAAGAAGGGAGTTATGGAAGGTTAGTATCACTGAAGTAAAATGGCCTTTCGGATATTTAGAGTTCTTGTGTTTTAGTGTTTAATAGCACCTTATAGATTATATAGTTTTTTGAATCTGACTGTATCCTTACTTTTAATAAGTACTATAAGTATATTGTACATTTTCATATATTCTTATGTTACTAATTAGTGTCCTCCACTTCAACCTGAAGAATTCCTTCCAGCATTTCTTTTAAGGTAGGTTTAGTGGTCATGAATTCCTTCAGCTTTTGTTTTGGGGCAAGTCTTTATCTTGCCTTTATTTCTGAAGGACAGCTGTGCTGGGTAAAATAGTCTGGATGGCATTTTTTTTTCTTTCAGCACTTTGAATATGTCATCCCACTTTTTCTTGGTCTGCAAATTTTCTGCTGAGAAATCTGTTGATAGCCTTGTGGAAGTTCTTTTGCCACTTTAAAAATTCTCTGTCTTTGAAAGCAAATGGGAACTAGGGTAATCTAGGGAGGGAAACGAAACAACAGAGACTTTGAACACAGAAACAAACTGAGGGACTTGGAGGGAGGGGGGTGGAGGGATGGGAGAGCCTGGTGGTGGGTACTGGGGACACCTAAAGCGTGGAGCACTAGGTGTGGGGAATGGGGAATGAATCTTGAAACACTGGGGAAAAAAATTTTAGTAACAATAAAAAAAAAATTTTTAAAAAATTCTCTGTCTTTGATTTTAGACAGTTTCATTACCATGTCTGGAAAAATAATATTTGGGGTTGAAATTATGGGGTGACCTATAAGCTTCACGAATGTTGATGTCTTAATCTCTTCCCAGCTTGGGAAGTTCTCAGCCATTATTTCTTTAAGCAAGCTCTCTGTCCCCTTCTTCCTTTCTTCTCTCTCTGGGACTCCAAGAATATATAGATTGTTTCTCTTAATGGTCTCTCACAACTCTCACAGCTTTTCTTCATTTCTTTTTATTCTTTTTCTTTTTGCTCCTTTGACTGAATAATTTTAAATGGTCTTCAAGTTTACTGCTTCTTCTTCTGCTTGGTCTAATCTAATGATGAAAATCTCTACTAAATCTTTATTTTATTTATTTTCATGGGGTGCCTGGGTGGCTGAGTTGGTTAAGCCACTGCCTTCAGCTCAGGTCATGATCCTGGAGTCCCAGGATCAAGTCCCGCATTGGGGTCCCAGCTCCGTGGGAAGTCTGCTTCTCCCTCCGGCCTTATCCCCTCTCATGTTCTCTCACTCACACTCTCTCTCTCTCTCAATAAATAAATATTTAAAAAAAAAAAAAAAAGAAAAAAAGAAAGAGAGAGCATGCACAAGCTGGAGTGGGAGGGGCAGAGGGAGTGGGAGAGAAAGAATCTTAAGTAGGCCCTACGCCCAGCACAGAGCCAGATGTGAGGGTCCATCTCATGATCCTGAGATCATGACCTGAGCCAAAATCAAGAGTCAGGCACTTAACTGACTGAGCCACCCAGGTGCCCCTCTACTGAAACCTTCCATTCACTCATTGTATTCTTGAGTTCCAAAATTTCTGTTTAGGCCATTTTTTTTAATGCTTTCTTTCTCTTTATTAAACTTCTCGTTTTGTTTTTGTATTGTTTCCCTAATTTCATTAAACTGGTTAATCTGTGCTACAAGAGTATCACTCTGAGCACCTTTAGAACAATTATTTCTAATTCTTTGTCAGGATATTCATGTATCTCCGTTTCTCTGGAGTCGGTTATTTGAAGCTTCCTGTGTTCCTTGGGTAGTATCAGGTTATCCTGGTTCCTCATGATTCCGGTAGACTTGTGTAGTTGTCTGCATATTTAGAGAACCAGGTACCTCTTCTAGACATTATGGACTGACTTTTGGTATGGAGATATGTTCACTTATAGGTGGGAGCATGTCAGAACATGCTGTTAAGATCAAGTGATGCTTCAATGGCTCAAGGCACTAGGGTCCGCAACATTGACGACTCTGTGCTCTTTGGCAAGTCCTGTGGGGGGTTGCAGTGGCAGTAAGGACTGTTGGGGTTTTCAGTGGTCCACTGGATTAGCGACCAGGGTAGGCAGCAATGGTGAGCAGAGCCAATGGTGTTCACACATTCAGCTATAGGGACCAGCTGCAGATGCTGTGTAGTGGCAGGGGCTGGTTGCAGATACACACTAGTGTATGTGGAGGCCAAGGTCAGCAGCAAGAGCCAGGGCCAACTATAGGCACACTGACAGCTGTAGGGGCCCTGGCATTCATGTGGCTACAAGATGTCACCTTGGGCATTTGCGCAGCACTGGAGGCCAGTGATGAGAGTTGGACCAGCAGGGTGCAGGTACATATCTAAGAAACTAACTCAGGTGAACCTATTGGTGCAGGAGATAGAGTTGGATCTGGGCTCAAAAGCAGCTGTGGGGGGCCCTGAATGTTAACACGCACTCCTGTACATATAGAATCTCCCCACTAGCATGCACACAGCACTGATGGCTGGTGACAGGGGTGAGCCAGGAGCATGCAGGTGCACAGCTAGAAGGGCTAGCAAAAGGTGAGCTCAGTGGTATAAACCAGTAACTGGAGATATGGTTAAATATGGGCCCACAAGCAAATGAAGGGGCCTTGGCTGTTGGCATGTACTTCTGTGTAGGTAGGATCTCCCCAAAGGCAAAAATATGACAATTGTGGCCATGGTAAGTCAGGATGCTAGTGTACAAGTGTATAGCCTAGTCACGATCATGCACACAGCAGTGGAAGTCAGCATCTAGGTCAGCATGTCGCATCAGCATAGCCACAGAGGTCTGGGCTGGCTGTCAGTATGTATCTAAGATTCTAATTGTGGCAAGAGGAATGAGGCAATGGGGAGGGAATCAGGCAGCTGGTATTGGTGAAAAATACATGTGGGGCAAAAACCAGTGAAATCTGGTAGGGGTGTGTGGCTGCCTTACTAGCTATTTGTTTCTTTAGTGGTGAAAGCTGCTGGGGTCCTCTGCAGAGCAGGTCACTGAGAACCATGGCCACTCCCATTGCATGGCTAATATTGATAGCCCCTGACTTTCTTCCTTGCTCCTAGCCATCTCTGTATGTCTCAGCTTTGCCAGTTTCTGGGTAGGGTAAAACCAAAGTAGGTCTTTCACGTGATGTCCCAAAAGGCTGGGGATGCTGGTTGCTCATGGTACTCTCCATTTCCTGGTAAAAGGAACTCTTTCTAGCTGGTAAGTTCCCTCCCGGTGCTGAGCTGGTCAATGGGATGATGCAAGCAAAATGAAGCTGTTCTTCCTTCTCACGTTTTATTCCACTATCTTGCTGAAATTTCTTATGTAGATAGTTGAGCTCAGCCAGAGATGTTTTTGTCTGGAGATAGCTGTCGAATTTTTTATTCTTGTGGGGGGATGGAAGCTGGGGTCTCCTATTTTACCATCTTGGTAATATCACTCCAAATATTTCTAAATACAGTCACTGTTGATAAGGAGTTCTCTAGGAAAGCTTTTATTATTAAATGGTGGTTCATAATGTTTCTAGAGAAGCACTGTCCAATAGAATTTTCCACAAAGGGATATCTGGTAGCCACATGTGACTACTAAGCATTTGAAAAGTGATCGGTGCAACTGAGACACTAGATTTTTTTTTTTAATTTTATTTATTTGACAGAGAGAAACACAGCCAGAGAGGGAACACAAGCAGGGGGAGTGAGAGAAGGAGAAGCAGGCTTCCCGCCGAGCAGGGAGGCCGATGTGGGACTCGATCCTGGGTCTCCGGTATCATGACCTGAGCCGAAGGCAGTTGCCCAACCAACTGAACCACCCAGGCGCCCCGAGACACTAGATTTTCAAGTTTATTTAATTTTAACTTATTTCAACATAGAGAGCCATAAGTGGCTAGTGGCTACCACGTTATTTAGTGAAGCTCTACAACCTTGCTACTCAAGGTACAATTTCAAAGCCTGATAGTATCAGCATCACCTGGAAGTTTATTAGAATCCTAGACCCCACACCAATTGAATGAGAAGGTACATTCTAATATGATCCCTCTGATAATTCATATGTATATTGAAGTTGATAAGCCCTGTTTTGGAGATTTTGCTCCTTAAATGAGGCTATATTAACTGGTTGGAGTTTTGGCTATTTGTTTTGTTTCATTTTAATGTTTTCTCATTCTGAAAGAATAAATCAAATGACTAGGCCTGAATCCAAGGAGTATAACACCTTAAACATACAATGTCTTTGTGTCCCAGTTTCCATATATCTCATATACAAATCTCAGTTTCATAGCAACCTATGTCACAAGATTGTACATGGGATTTTTTTTTTAGCATCCTGCAATTATAAAGTATAATTTTGCAATAGGAAATAAGCAAAATTTGAACTAGATAATCTTACCCCTGGAAGGGCTTATAGAAATAGCATTTAATAACTAAGAAAAGTCAGGCCTTCAAAATTCATTTTCCCTGATTTCATCCTTCTAAGCATCTCTTCTTGTCTCATGTCCCCAAAACCACCTCTACCCCTCAAATGCCCCATTTTCATATAGACCAACATAAGGGCAACATACAGAAAGCTATAGATCAACAACTTGCTTTTCCCAATGGGTTGTAATTGGCTATTCAGGGCCATGTGTCTCTGATGTTGCATATGTTCTCCTTACCTAGAATTTTCTTTCTTGACCCTGACTGGCAAAATTCAATTCATCTTTCAGGATGCTAGTCATTTTTTTTTAATTTTTTTTTGCCCCTGACCCTAAGCAAAGTGGATGAATCCCTTTCCAAAGCTTCACAGTAATCCATATACACTGCCATAGGACATGTACACAAAATATTGCAAGGGTTTATTTATCTGTCTCTCCACATCACTACACTATTATCTCCTCAAAGAAAAAGAAAGTATATCTAATTCATCTTGACAACTCTTGGGATTCATACATTATTGGCATATAGGTGAAGTTCAGTGACTATACAATGAAATAAAAAGAATGGCTATTTCTCCAAGGTCGCATAGCTTTGGTCAGAGCTGGAACTGGAACATAGATTTTCCAATTCCCATCCTGGCCAGTGCTCTTTCTACTATATCCTATAGTGTGTTCTGACACAGATAGCAATCTTGGAATAGTCGGAGCAACAACTGAGAAAGAGAATTCCAATTTCCAAAGTGATACAGGTCAAAAGAGAAACTGAGTAATGCCACCTTAAAATTCATCCAGTTTATTAGAGTCTCCCTTAGAGATTGTGTTTCACTTATATACCTGGTGAAATTAAGCAATGAAAGTCCAAAAATGGATCAGGAAAAGAACAAAAACAGAAAATGTGTATTTAGAAATACTAATTTATGCCTATTAGCCATTGTGAAAAGATGACAGGCAGTTCTACATATCACTGCAGTGAGGAAAGTACAGATTACATCTGCTGTTCTGACTGTTAAAGTGCATTGTGCTGACTACACTTAGAGGTTATCTGGGTAAATGGACGAAGAGTAATTGAAAATGAGCATGTGAGCAAGGCTAGATGAGGGAGAGAAGGAAGCACACGAAGATGGAGGGAATGTATGCAGCCTGTAAGAGAAGGCAGAAGGACAGAGGAAGGAGCCTGGAAGAATAGCTGAAGATCTTAAAATTAACTTAATGGCAAAACATTTAATATATGCATATGAACAAAGGGGATATATACTCCCCCCTTTCTTTTCTCAGTTATGAAGTGTTCTCTTCCTTCTATTTTTATTTCCTTTTACTTGAGTTGTTCCATTAAGAATAGGTGAAGACAATGAGTAACCAAGAAGATAATGACACATTCTGAAATATTTCTAAACTCTGTTTCAGTTTTCTATTGCTGCTGTAACAACTTACTACAAACCTAATGTCTTGGAATAACACAAATTTGTTATCTTCCAGTTCTGTAAGTCAGAATTCCAACACAGATCTCACTGGGATAAAATCAAGGTGTCAAGGGTACCGTGCCCCTTTCTAGAGGCTCTACTTGAGAAAATCCATTTCCTATTCCTTTGAGTTGGTGGCAGAATTCAGTTCCCTGTATTTGCAGGACTGAGATTCCCCATTTTCTTGCCGGCGGTTAACAGAGGTCTGTTCCCAGGTCCTAGAAGCTACCTACATTCCTTGGATCATGGTCCACTTCCCCATCTTCAAAGGCACCAAGAGTGGGTCAACCCATCTCACACTTCAAATCTCCCCTGCCTGTTCTTCCCATTGTATCTGTCTTCCTTCCGCCACTCACATCCTTTGTTAAGGATACTTATGCTTATGCTGGATACACCCAGATCCAGATATTCCAGAATAATCTCTTAAAGGTTCATAACCTTAATTGCATCCCAAAGTTCCTTTTGACATGTAAAATAACATATTCAAAGGTTCTAGAAATTAGGGCATGCAAATCCCTGGGGGCCATGATTCTGCCAACCACACCTTCTTTCACTGGACAGATGCACATCCAAGAGGTCACTTGGCTCCGCCTGCTGGAAAGATATCAGTTAGGAAACAACTTCAGACAAGATTAGGGGTCAATTCAATGTAACTGCATGCACATGCCATCAAAATGTCTCAGGCATTCACTCATATGGTCACTTAACAAAATTTATTAAACACCTACTGTGGACCAAAAATCCTATGGTGAGTACTGAAATAGAAGTTGGTCAAGTCCTAGTCTCTGCCCTGTAGAAGTTGATAGTCAAGTGACAGGCAGGAAAGTCAAGCAACTACAGTGCCATGTGGTAAGCAGTGAAGATATATATAAGGGCTGAGAGGAGGACGAAGCCACATAGAGAAGGGGTTCAGAGAAGGCTTCCAGAAGGAAGTACAGTCTTAGTAATAGGGACATTACACACGAAAGCTGTGAGCTGTCTGGTGTGATGAAGTCGGGACATATTTGGGGAAGTGATGGGAGATGGGTAGGGGAGGAAGGCAGGAGAAAATTCCCGAACATCATGTATGTGCATCAGAGTAAAGAGTTTGGATGGCACCTCAAAGGCAATGAGAATCCATTAAAGGATTTAGGTAAACATGTAATCATATTTTCTTGTTTAAAAGATCCCTCATGAAGCAGATAGGGAATAACTAAAGTAGGAAATTTGAAAATGATTCCCAACCTATACACTCAGTGGGGAAAAATAGCTATACAGCCATGTATAAAATGAAGGCATAGAAGCAGGTATGAAAAGCTGTTAAATGCTACTTCTTTCAATCTCCATTTGTGAATTCTTTGTGGTAATTGTACAGGAACAATCTGAAAGCACATTTTTTCTCTCAGATAAGCTGTTGTGGCCATGCTCGAGGGAGATCTCAAATTCTTTCACTATCCACCAACACAGGATCTCCTTCGTCATACATTTGTTTCTGCTTTCTTCAAAGCACTACCTTCTCTTCCCATAGTCCTATTCAATTTCCTAGGAAATAATATCACATTTTAAATCCAATAAGAGATATTTCTATTTAAAGAAATCCCACACTTTCATTACATATTTTCTGAATATAAAATAATACATTTTATAGTCTAAAATTTGGAAAACTATAAAGTTTTCATGTAAATTCTTTCATTTTTTTATAAGAAGGAACACTGTGATTATGTGATTATGCGCTAATGCCTTTTTGTCTCCTTTTTTTTCTTTACTTATTATATTAGGAGAATTATTTTGCCCTTAAATTTTACTCTAAAGTATTGCTTTAATGTCTGTATAGAACTTTCCTGTATGAAAGCACCATAATTTACCTAACAGCAATTTACTAATCTCCTAGTATTGGTTCTTCCTTTTCTTTTGCTTTTTTTTTTTTGATAGTATAATTAATACTGTAATAAAACTATTTGAAGCACCTGTGATTTTCTGAACATAAATAGACTACTTTTGAATTTTCCTTCACATGCATCCAGAAATTATTTTTTTTTAAAAAACTCATTAACGTATATCTGGAGCCGATTGTTTGATATTACCCTCTCAAGAAAAACAAAGGAAAAATGGCATGTAAATACTGCCACAATTCTTTTTGGTGAAAGGACAGCCAGTATACAGGCAATATCAGAAATCTGCAGGAAGAGAATTATTTTAGAACAAGGGATTAACAATAGGGAGAGGGATACAAATGTTTATTAAGCACCTAGCATAGAACAGCCTCTATCCTGAGCACTGCGGATAGGGCCATTGCAAGACAGACACAGCCTCGCCTCCCAGAGTTCAGTCTAACTAACCTGGTAGAAACACTTAGGGAAATGACACTGGAGAATGATGTTAAAATCAATGCAAAAATTGCACCTATAAATAATTTTTTCAGGGCTACTGATTTTTAAGCCTCATTGTCTACTATTAATCCTCATCCTTCACAAATATTAATCAAAGTTACCTGCACATCTATACTAGTTTCTTCCATTAGATCTTAGACCCTTATGCATCAGAGAACATTTTGCCTTTGTTAGGACTGTAATATCTTGTCTTGAATTTTGAAAAATGGCTCCTTTCTCTGATAGAAGGTCATTCAGTATCTATTAGCCATACCCTAGTGGTATTTTTAGATCCTGATTTGCAGGATCAGTGTTTGGAGAACACAGAACTCTTAGCCCCCTAGAGGGCATCCTCCAGGCAACCACAATCTTCTACTTGTCTTTTTAAAGGTTCCCTAATTCGTATCTCTTAGTGTAAAACATACTATGAATGAACTAGATGATCTGCTTGTCTTTTAAGATTTAGATATAATCATTTCTCTCCTGCTTTGCACCAGCCTAGGCACTTTTGAACTCAAAAGTTTCCATCTGCAGAGGATATTTGCAAAACAAAGAAGGACAAATGGTGGGGTGGGGGGTGTAAACTTTCTGAAGAATGCGCTAAACTCTTTCACTGTTTAATAGATAAGAATGAATACTGCTGTTTAACTAGATCCAGCCTCTGAAATATCTAATTAAAACTGATGTGCTTATTTAGTTTCCAATTCATCACAGGTGGGCCCACATTAATGTGAAAATGAGAGTAAATTACCAGCATTTGGCAATCTCACTGAATGTCATTCACATTATTAGCTCAAACCTCAAAATGCATTTTAAAATGTGGTTCACAGGTAGGGCACTGTCTCTCCATACAAACAAAATTCTTCACTGGAGGGCTGCTGGAATTTCATTTTTGTGTAAGGAGTTCCCAATGGCCAAGGTCCACCTTACTCAAAACTCCCACCCATGACCCCATAGAAGGTGCACCCAGAGAAGGTGGTAGGAAGCAAAACTCCCTCTCTTCCCACTCATAAACATCTCCTGGGAATGACTGTGTAGTTTGGCCCAACTCTTCTAGCTTGTCAACCAGAACTTCATATAAAATCAGTCCATTTAACCTCACAGTCCATTTAACCACAACTTCTTTCCTAGTTGTCCTCATGCAGGACTAGAAAAGCACTACAGATTCCATGCCATCCCAGCGGATGACCACATTTCTGCCTCAAGTGGGCCCTGAGACCATCGTCCTTTCTCTTTTCATATCCACAAAACGTAAAGTCATCTTCCAAATAATTGATTTTTGAAAGGCTCTCTACAGCAATATGCTGAAATGTATTCTGGAAATGCATGGATCAGAATCTTCAATGACAAAAGGACAACATTCAACTTGGTTCAGTCTACATAGCATACACAATGACCCATTTGTATCTCAGAATCACTTTTATTTTCCACTTTTTTTCCAAACCCACATGGAAGATAATTTATTTCGTAACCAAAGCACCCATTGTTACAGGCTAATTTATAAGCAGAATAAAGTATTTCAGGGGCACAGAAAGGAAGCCAAGAAAGCTCCCACTTTAAACACATACTTGTACATTCCTATGTCTTTTACTTGCTCTTAATGCTCAAAGCCATAAATGTATATTTTTTTTAATCTCAAAGTTCCAAACCTTTTGATTGAAAATTCAGATTTCTTGGCAAAAATTAATATATATTCTGATGCTCAGTCTCACTAGAAGTCTGGAAAATATAAATTAAAGCAACAATGAATTATCCATATTCAACTCCCAGCTTTATCAGAGTTTACAAAAACAGGAACATGCTGTGCTAGTGAAGAAATGGACAAATCCCCTTCTCATTCATTGGTGATGGGAGTTGAAATGCTACAAGCTTTGCATGAAAATAATCTAGTAAATTTTACGTAATATGTATTTTATCACAATTTTAAATGCAATAACAATAAATAATCTAGCAGAAGCTATTGTAATTAAATATATCTAAACCCATTGGCTAGTAGAGAAAGTCAAATATCATATGGTCTCACTTACTTGTGGAGCATAAAGAGTAATATGGAGGACAGGAGAAGGAAAGTAAATGCGAATTGGGGTAAATTAGGGAGGGAGATGAAACATGAGAGACTTTGGACTCAGAAACAAACTGAGGGTCTTGGAAGGAAGGGGTGGGGGGATGGGTGAGCCTGGTGGTGGGTATTGAGGGCACCTATTGCAGAGAGCACTGGGTGTGGGGCATAAACAATGAATCTTGGAACACTGAAAAAATAAAATAATGTAATAAAAAAATTTTTAAAAACCATTGGGTCATTTCCATCTCTGAATCTTTGGGAATCTAACAAATAGAAATCAATACACCAGTACATAAGAATATATGTCTTAAAAAACCAATTAACTGCACCATTATATGTATCAGGGTGATAGGAGGTTAGCTGAAGACATTGACATATAGCTACACCCTAAGGAATTTTATGCTGTTTATTAACCTGGAAAAATATCCATGAAATGCATAGTTAAGTGAGAAAGATGAGTACAGAGTATTATAAATAAACAGAAATACTGTGTAGTGTTTCAGAGCATGAACTCTAGAGCTACATTGACTTTGTAGCCTGTATTTTTAGCAGTTTGACCTTAGATAAGATTCTTAATCTCTCTGAGGCTCAGTATCCTCATATATAAAACAGGTATACAAAAATGGGGATGATGCCATCCATATCACAGGGTTTGAGTAAACATTAACTAAAAACGGATGTAAATAGAATTTAGAAAGCCACAAAGAAAGCATTCAATTAATGCTAATTCCCTTCTTCCTATGTCTCTAAAATGAATCGATTTTAGAGGCCTGCTTGACAGCCTTCACAAAGAGAAAAAGACTGATTGGGGACCGACAATAATAACTTGACTCAAAAGAAATGAGCACAGTCTTGAGGTTAGAAGACGCGGCTTCAAATCTCTGTTTGGCTACATATTGACTCTGTGATCTTGGGTAAGAATGTGATTGTTTTGAGCCTCATTCCCTACCTTCTAGCAGTTTGTATGAAGATTAAATCACACACATGCTTGTGCACATAGCTGTGTGTATGTGTGTGTGTGCACACACATGTATGTGTGTGTCTGTGTGTATTCTCCTTGCTCCAGAGGTGATATTCAAAATTTTAACACCTGGTATTACACAGATACCATCTAACTGGAATGAATCCTGGCTGTTGACACATAATAAGTACTCAATATGTTTAAATTCCTTTCTTTCTGCTACTAATAAAAAAAATATTTGAATTTTTTGAATATTTAAAATAAGCTCTTTTATACTTTCCTTTATGGGAAAGGAAAATTCTGATACTTGGCTAAGAAAAGGGCAAATCATTTTTATGAAAAGGTGGTAGAACCTATTGTCACTCCTTTGCAATTATTGCTAAAGTCAGTGTCCCACACCTGTCAATAGAAAAATCAAAATGAAACAAAATTCTCAAGTTCTTAATAGCAGTGTTATTTTAGCTGTGATGTTCCTGTCACATAAATAGGGACATCTAAAAAAGGGAGCCAGACATTAAAGTTCACAATCAAAGGGTGGGCAGGAGAATGCTAGGCTCAGCACACTGTGATTTGCAATGGGGATGACACTGGCAGCTGAAGGCAAAGAAAGGTAACATCTGCATCGAAGAGAGCTGACTAGAAGTTCAGGTCTCCAAACCCCTTGTTTTGTCTGGGTCTCTGTTTTCTCATCAGAGTAAATAAGGGAATTAGGGGTCCACATCATCAGTAAGTAAAGGTCCTTATCTCCAAATACTGAGCTGTTCTGAGTTCCAGTCAAATCTGTCCCAGGGTTTTGAGAGTAAGTTTTAAAGGAGTGAGGACTGAGAACAATGAAGTTCAGTGTGAAGTTGCAGGAAGAGAGAGTTTGGAGTCTGAGAGACCTGGATTTGAACCATTTTCACAATGTCAGACCATCTCTCTCCAAGGAACTGAAAGTGCTTTAGTCAGAAGGGCAAGTCTGCACTCCACGTGGGTGTAACGGAGCTCCTTAACTAAGTCAACATTAATGGAATATTGCTAAAAAAGAGAACCACTATACTCCAAAAAATATTGTTTCATTAAATCGGGAGTTATTTGTTTTTCTCGTGTACTGAGAAGTCTAGGGCAGTTGCAATGGAATCAAGCTCCTCTTCTCCTCTTACCCAGTCACCATTAGAAAAACTATGTCACCTCATGGCCATGAAATAGTTGCCAGACGTCCAATCAGCACACATACATTGTGCTGGAAGAGAGGAAGGCAGGGTGATCAACTTACCCAGTGTTCCTGAAACTGTTTTGGCTTTAAGACTAAAAGGCTCATGTTTCTGGGACCCTAACAATACCAGGCAAACCAAGATAGTTGATCACCCCAAAGAAAGGACAAAAGCTTAAAAAGAAACTGCCAGTCAGGTCTGTTCTGCCATTTTAAGGACCTTTTTCAGAAGTCCTACCCAAAGAACTTCTACTGATTGGTCAGTTATTCACATGGTGCCAATTTGCAAAGAAGGCTGGGAAATGCATATGACCACCTAACTAAACTTTGTGTCCTGGTAGGAAACAGTGAGATAGCTATTGAACAGGCAGGCAATCTCTTTCACCCTTAGTCTGGAATGGAACAGTCCATGGAACTCCATATTGTTCCTTACTCCTAAAACTACTGTGAACCCAAGAGCATTCTCAGAGTTCTTTTGTAAGTGCCTGCCAAAACAGAAGTGATACTGACTCAAGAATTTAGCAAATTGGAGCACCATTTTGAGAAGAGCTGGGGTGGGCTATTACAAGTGTAACTGCCTGAAAGCTCCCTCTGGCCTCTAGATCTCAGGGTCATAGTTACAGAAAGGGGACAGGAAATGGTTTCCAATGATTCCTCTCCAATGAGTGTGCATCTCTGGTCTTGTATCTAAGCTCCAGCAAGCAGAAGAAGGAAGAAAGATGCACACTACTACCAGCACTGACAGGGCCCTGATTAGGGATTAAGCTTTCTCCAATCCCATCTCCACCCAACCACAGAGTGTCGTTTTGAAGAATCATTTGTGGTAAATGAAGAGAGAGGAGCTATAAGGGCAAGAAATTGGTAGAAAATAATAGGAAAGAAGTGCTATCGTTTGATGAGGGTAATAACCTTTCTAAACTAGTGTCCTACTGCATTAGATTTTCCATGAAATTATTTAAAACAGCAGGGAATCAAACATCCCCACATTATTAACCTCTTGTGTGTGCTTACTGAAGAAAATCCAAAGGATATTTATGCATCTCATGCAGAGGTTGAACCTTAGTGTCACAGACTGAAGCAATGAAGCTATGGAATCCTGACTGTATTGTCTTTTGTCGATAACAGGAACCACAGCGGTATTTCTTGCCTGGTGAACATGCAAAATCGTTCTTCAGCCTATTGCAATAAGCAGAATATCGGTCATCACTTTCTAGCTTCTGGCAGCTTATCACATAAACAAATAGGTCTTATTTGCAGCTGACCCTATGAGAAACACTGAAAAGTTGATACACGAACCACTGTATTCTTTTGAGACTCTGTCCTTAGAGGAAACACAATGGTATGAAAACTTCACCACCATAGCTGTGATATTGTTATAATAAACCATTACATTCCATATACGAATGAGAACATCCAGCCACAGCTCATCACATTACCTAGGAGTAAATCTGTCACAATATGAATCACTGTAAAAGCGCTATGGTCAAACATGCTGAATTATAGCTAGGTTTTAGCATTAATTATAATAATTATGTTGTAACCACCATTTCATCATAAAAACTAGTTTCATTATGACATTTTATTCTTTGTCCCAGGACTTGCAAAATTCCCAAATTGCAACAAGAGTTTAAAAATAATGTTTGATCAAGGTTACAAATGTAAGTTTTTACAGATTTATGGTTTTTAAAAATAGCATTCAAATAAATGATAATTAATATACAGGGAAACTTGCTAAAACTGATTGGATTCCATACTCCCTATAAGTTAGAAGGATTTAATTTTTGCATTTTTTGAAGAACTATGCATGTATAAATTATAGGTAGTTGTGAATTCCAAAGCTATAAATATACTGGAGGACCCTGGTGGTATCATACTGAACAGCTGTTTGCAGAGAATAAGCCTCTCCAGTACCCTGAGTAAGGCACAGAATACTGAAATGTTGGCGAAATGTTCAAATTGTTCAAAGAATGAATACCTCTAAAAAAAAAAAGAGGAAAATATGAATGATGTCCCTGGGTCTGCAGCGTGGTCTGAGTAAGCTCTGTCAAAAGCCACTTTCAGTCTTTCCTTTCCTCTCTCTTTCTTTCTCTTTCCTTTTTCTCCTTCTCTCCCTCCCCTCCCCTCTCCTTCCTCCCTCATCTCCTTTTTCTTCCAAGCAATTTAATTCAAAAGCTATTAGCTAGAGCTGATCAAGATAGGTATCAGCAGAGGGGCTCAGACCATAGTGGCACAGAGTAATGGACTAGAGCCCAAGCCCAGTGAGAAAGGCACCCATGAAAAGGAAAGGAGAGGCCCAGTATAGGGTATTGGAGCCTGAGCAAGCTAAGGTGGGTATTCCATGGGAACAGCAGTGGTCTAGTGCAGAGCATCACCCCAAGTAGATAAGAGGAGGGGTGGGGTAATTCAGAACAGAGTGTCCAAGTTGGTGCCCAGTGTGCAAGACATCCTATGGGTCTGGCAGCTAGAGTGAGATTGGAGGGCATCCTTGCAGAAAAAGGACAGCAAAGGTGCTATGGTGTCCAGGTCTGACAAGGTAAGGAGGGTACCCACGTTAAGTTCAGTGGTACAGTATGTAGTGCTGAGTACCAGCAGGATACAGAGAGTGTCTCACAGAGGGGCAGTGGGGCACAAGTGAGGGCAGGAAGGTATCTGTGAGTAAGGGCTATACATGCAATTGGGTGGACCCTGAAGGGCTTGAAGAAGCCTCCATTCATGGAGAAGAAGGCAGTGCTGGCCTGGCAAGCGTTGCCACAGCCCAAGAGAGAAGGGGTAAGTAATATAGGGAGGACATTCTAAGCCCAGGTGACTGAGCCTAAGCTGGGTGAAGGGGATGTTTAGGTAGGAGGGTACCAGAATGGAGTGTCGGTGTCTGAGTGGGATGAGAAGAGTATTCAGATTGGGGGCTGAGCAGCCAGCAGCAGAGTTAGGACTAAGCAAAGGTTAAGGTCCACAAAGATAGGATAGACTAGTATAACATATCAGAGCCCTAACATGAGGGTGGAAGGCATTTATAGATGAGATACATTTATAAAGGGATAGGAAATGGTGGTGGTGACCATCACGAAATATCAGAGCTCAAGCAGGGTCAAGAAGGTATCCAATATAGGAATTTGCCCAGAATCAATTGTCTGAGCCCAAGCAGGGGCAAGAGACCAAACCCACAGAAGGAATTCTTAGTGCAGACTGTCAGAACCTAAGCAGGATGAAGGGGTAAGGAGGAGAGTTCATGGAGTTGGGGGGTAACAGTGGCACTGGTAAAGCATGGAATTTTGGAGCCCAAGTGGGATGCAGTGGGTGTACTAAGGAAAGGTGGGCTCATGCTGATATCTGAAACTGAGCTGGATAAGTATGGTGCTCATGCCAGGGGTAAGGAACCACCCATAACGGGGGGTCAGGTGGAGTAGGGCATCCATGTGGGATTGGAAGGGAGGAGGTGGTGAAACAAGCAGGGATAAGAATGTGGCTACAGCAACAAACAGATCAGTAAGTAAATATGTTAAGGATAATGGGAATCGGGTTTCTCACTGCCAAAGAAGATAATTTTAAATATGGAAAGGGAGAAAACAAAAGTGAGACATGTGACATTAGATTGGAATTTGAAGTATTTGTATGAATTCATGGTTTTAAATATATTTAGATATAGAAATACATATTAATGTAAATGTGTGTGTGAGTGTGTATATACATACATGTATTATCTAACCAATTCCACTGAGAAGGCCTAGAAGTGACACCCCAACAGCAATGAACACACCTAGTACCTGATCCTGATTTGTCAACACAATGCTACAATTTGAAAAAAATCAAGACTTCTTGCAGAAATGGCTGATTCCAGAACTGGGGTAGGGATATTGTAGAATGAGCTGAAACATTTTTCTGTGCCAGAAAGGAAGTGCCCAAAAAACAAAAGAGACATGTCAAAAGGAAACAATGCCAGCTAGGGTCCTACTGGCCAAATCTGAGACAAATTAAGTTTTAAAATCAACAATATTAGTAGTAAATTTTTAAGTCATTCAGTAGTAATGGGAATCTATGAGTCCATACCTATTTAAATAAATAAACAACGAATAAGTGTATAAATAAGAAATTTAACTGGGTGTAGGGAGACATGCCTGAGAGACACCCCCGTAATCAGTGATCAAAATGAACATCCACAATAGAATAAATCAAAATTATGTGCTCCCCAATAGAATGCCATAAGAGTAGCACAGCATCATTTCTGTGATATTTCTGTCAAAGATGCATAGTCTGAATCTAATCATTAAGAAATAGACAATCCAGGGGCCCCTGGGTGGCTTAGTTGGTTAAACAACTGCCTTCAGCTCAGGTCATGATCCCGGAATCCCAGGATCAAGCCCCACATCAGTTCTCTCACTCCCCCTGCTTGTGTTCCCTCTCTCACTATGTTTCTCTCTGTCAAATAAAAAAATAAAATCTTAAAAAAAAAAAAAAAGAAAGAAATAGATGATCCAAAATTGAAGAACATTTAACAAAATAGCTGGACTGTAACTCTCAAAAGTTACATGGCCTTGGAAGACAAGGAAAGATAGAGGAACTAGTTCAAACTGGAAGAAAATCAAGAAACCCAATAACTAAATGCAATGCATGATTAGAGACTGAATTCTTTTGCCCTTAACACTATTATATAGCCAAAACATATGTGCTAAAAAAAAAAAAAGAGCAACAGAAGTTCTAACAAGGGAGACTACCTAGCTAAAGATCTCAGGAAAGCATCACTGAAAAAGATGGTGGACAACCAGGAATGGGTAGCATTTTATAGAGCTCAAGAGACAGAAATCCAGATGAACAAAAAATCTTGAGCAAAACAAAGGAGGAAGAACAATATATCCAAGTTCATAGAAGAATAGAATGCACAGGGTAACACCATAGCAGGTGAAGGCAGAAAGGTAGAAATTTGACCATATTATAAATTTCCATCTCAGATGTGTGTAATTTTGTTCAGGAACCACTATCAAACATTAGTTTTAAGAAGATAAAGCATTCATATTGCCTAGTGAGTCATTTTTTGACAACAATTTTGAGAAAAGATTAGAAAGAGGAGAGATTAGGTGCCTGGGTGGCTCAGTCATTAAGCGTCTGCCTTCAATTCAGGTCATGACCCTGGAGTCCCTACATCGAGTCTGCATCAGGCTTCCTGCTCTGTGGGAGGCCTGCTTCTCCCTGTCTCATTCTGCTTGCTTGTGTTCCCTCTCTAGCTGTGTTTCTCTCTGTCAAATAAATAAAATCTAAAAAAAAAAAAAAAAAAGAGGGGCGCTTGGGTGGCTCAGTTGGTTAAGCGACCGCTTTTGGTTCAGGTCATGATCCTGGAGACCCAGGATCAAGCCCCACATCGGGCTTCCTGCTTGGCGGGAAGCCTGCTTCTCCCTCTCTTAGTCCCCCTGCTTGTGTTCCCTCTTGCGCTGTGTTTCTCTCTGTCAAATAAATAAATAAAATCTTTAAAAAAAAGATAGAGAGAGAGAGTGGGATTTGAGAAGGGTTAATTTGAGGTACAATATAGTATCTGCTACTTATATTCTACTCATTGTTCTATGAACTCAAATATGAATTATGGGAGAGAGTTGTTACAAAGAACCATTATGAACTACATGAGCTCTTACTGAAATTTCTATGAACTATTCAGAGCTCAATACAGGCTACTTTTTAAACTATATAATGGTGGTTATTACAAGTAGAGGTAAATAATACCTCCCAGGCAACTACGATTGGAATGTGTTGGAGCCCTGAACAGACTCAGCAGTTGAGGTAATGGAGCCAACTAGCCTCTATCTAGGCTGATAAGAGTTTAAAGAGAATACCATCTTGGATATTGGGACTCTTCTTTGCAGGTAGCTGGTCAAATACAGCAGTAATACTGCAAGCATGGAAAAAGAACACCAGAATAAGTCAAACAGAAATGCAGATGACCTGCTCAAGACAAAATGAACAGTTTATGAACCCACCACCTGAAACACACTCTGGGAATTCTTTGAATTGAAAGGAACTTGATTTTACTACATTGGAGGAGTCATCATATCGGTATTCTCTCCATTTATTTCTTCTGAAATCACTTTTATACCCAGCTATTTATAATACTTGCTATTAATGATTTTAAGATACAACATGGTAGAAAATAACTGAAACTAGACACAAACACACATAATTACCCTGCCAGTTACACATAACTTTTAGTACTCTGAAGAATTAATCAAAGACCTACATAATTCATGAGCTAAATCTATCACAAAATGTTTCTAATTTTTAATTCTCTATTTTTTCTTTAAACAGAGATTTACAGGAAGTTTCAAAAATACAGAGATTTACAGGAAGTTTCAAAAATAATACAGAACTATCTCTTGTAAACTTTACCCATCTCCCACAATAGTCACATCCTATATAAATGTATTACAATTTCAAAAGCTGAAAATTGACACTGGAAAAATGTATGTGTAATTCTATGCCATTTTGTCATGTAAATTTATGCAACTGCCATCACAATAAAGATATGGGACAATTCCATTACCACAGAGATCTCCTTATGGCTACCCTTTATTGTCCCAAACACACACCCCCAAAAAATCTTCCCTAATTCCTGTTTCCCCTATTTTTAATTTTGTCATTTTGAGAATGTTATATGAATCACATTATATAGCATATTATTGTCTTTTTTTTTTTTAAAGATTTTATTTATTTGACAGAGAGAAACACAGCCAGAGAGGGAACACAAGCAGCGGAGGTGAGAGAGGGAGAAGCAGGCTTCCTGTCAAGCAGGGAGCCTGATGTGGGACTCGATCCTGGGTCTCCGGGATCATGACCTGAGCCGAAGGCAGTCGCTCAACCAACTGAGCCACCCAGGCGCCCCTATTATTGTCTTTTTTCACTCAGCATAATACCCTTGAGATCCATTAATTTATACATGTATCAATAATACATTCCTTATTATTACTGAGTAGTATTTCATGGTATAAATGTACCAAAATCTAACTATTTATTGCAGTTTTACTATTTTGGTTGTTTCCAGTTTTGATTACTACAAATAAAACTCCTAAGAACATTCATGTATAGAAGGGAGGTAGGTGAAAGAACTCTCCAATACAGAAAAAAAAATCATTATAAAGAACATTTTTGGGAATGTTGGACAATTTGAATAATGACTGTGGGTTAGATGCCAGCATTGTATCAATGTGAACTCTCCTAATGTTGGTAATTGTAACTATGATTAGGAAGACAATGTTCTTGCTTTCAGGAAATATACACTGTAAGATTTAGGGATGAAGATACACTTTACCTCTTCATTTCTAGAGAAAGAGAAAGAAAAATGAGGCAAAATTTAAGCAATTCATAAACCTAGATAAAGGTATACAACTATCCGTATTTTTTTTCTGTTTGAAACTAATATTAGAATAAAAAGTTACAGAGGTGCCTGGTGGCTCAGTTGGTTAAGCGACTGCCTTCTGCTCAGGTCATGATCCCAGAGACCCAGGATCAAGCCCCACATCAGGCTCCCTGCTCGGTGGGATGCCTGCTTCTCCCTCTCTCACTCCCCCTGTTTGTGTTTCCTCTCTAGCTGTGTTTCTCTCTGTCAAATAAATAAAATCTTTAAAAAAAAAAAAGAATAAAAAGTTACAAAGAAAAGTGCTATCAGAATGACAACTTGCTTTGTATATTTACTCAAAGATTCTTGAAAACTTAAAAATGACTTTAGACACATGTCCAGTATAGAGAACTTCATCTGTCCTGAATCTAAACAAGTGAAATATAGTACCTAAGTGTCTCTTTCTTGCCCTCCACTCTTCTGAAATATTACTATATTAAAAAAAGATCTGATTAAAGATATTTTTTAATTGATGTTAGGGTGCCTGGGTGGCTCAGTTGGTTAAGTGACTGCCTTTGGCTCAGGTCATGATCCTGCAGTTCCAGGATCAAGTCCCACATCAGGGTTCTTGCTCAGCAGGAGTCTGCTTCTCCCTCTGATCCTTTCCACTCTCATACTCTATCTCTCTCTCATCCTCTCTCTCTCTCTCTCTCAAATAAAAAAATAAAATCTTTTTAAAAATAAATAAATTTATGTTAAAGATAAAAGATTAGGACAGGCTAAGCCAACTCCACCTTTGGTAACAACATTTTCACAAAGACCATATGGTACAGAGGCTCAGATGTATGGACTCGGGAGCCATGAGACTTGGGTTGAATTCTGGTTTTGATACTTACAAGTAGTGTGAATTTAGGCAAGGTGGATAACCTCTCTATATTTCAGTTTCTGCATAAAAAGAAAATAGAACTAAAAATAATATCTACTTCTAAGAGGTTTCTTGAGTTTTAAAAGTGTTTATATCTACAGCGGCTACAAGAATGCCTGGCATATAGTGAGATTTATAGAGAGGTTTACTGATATTAAATGAAGGGATTGAAAAATAAGCCCCTGGACAGACACAAACACTGCATGTTGCTTTTTTTGTAGACATTTCTGTCTTTGCCTCATACACCCCCTCAAATTTGTATCGAACTCCATCTTCTTTTAGGGTATTTTTATTTTCCTGCTCTTTGACAAAATGTTTCTAATCTTCAGCAGTAATACATCAATATGGAGTGACAGTTTGACAATATGGTTCTCACTTTTCATAGTATAAATTCAAAGACAAATTGTGAACGAGTCAAGTGAAACTTGTAATTCACAGCTGTGAGGTCACACTAGTGAATTATAAGCTTTTCATTATGTCAGAACTGTGAATTACAAAGATTTTTTTCTATATTTCCTGTCAAATAATTTATTAACTACCCCTCTATCACAGGATTTTGCAGCATGCCAGCACCAGAGAACACAAGGACTCTACTGTGACATTTTCACATAGAGCAATAAGAATTCAGACATATAGGAAAAATATTAAAAAGGAAGCAGCAATGATTTTAAACTGCATTCTCCTCAAGTTTAGGGTCATTTCTGATAAGCAGTTGGTTTTCTCTAAATTGGAGACACCATCCGGAGTTGAGGGAAGTTATGTTTTTACTGTCCCCTCCTTACTAACACCACAAACTATCATTTCTTGAAGGCCAGTAAGGGTGTAATTCTATACTGTTTAAAAATTAAAAGATATTCTCATTAACATTAACATTAATATTATTACTGCTATCATGAACTCTGGATAATTATTTATAATTTGTATAGCACTTTCATGTCTTATTTATTATTCACATTGACCCAAGGAAATACCATGTTATGTGAGTATAATATAGTGAGATATATACAGGTGTGTGTGTGTGTGTGTATACAGATGACAGGTACTATATCCTATTCACTTATGAGGAAACTGAGGTATGGAAAAGCTCCAAGAAATAGTGGAAGCTTATCCAAAATCATGCCACTACTAAATGTCAAAAACAGGAATTCTATATTCTAGTTCCATACACAAAAATTATTCCCCACATTGCACTAAAACCTCCTTTTCTATATAAGCATGTATGTATAGTGCAAACCAAATAAATCCAGGTGCCTCTAAAGCCCAGTCTCTCTTCTGTTTCACATATGAAGAAGTCAAGTATTTTAAGAAATTTTTTAAAGAATTTCAAAATCTACGCTTGAAAATCTTAAAGAAAATTTACTGTTTCAATTTATACTGTATAGCCACATCAATACCTGTTTTCTCTTGTACCCTCAAAACTTTCCCTGCTGTGAGTCAATACGGCTTTTGCCATTTGTTCCCGTTCACCTTCCTTTTGGTCTCTCTAATCTTGACCCTCTCTCAGTAGTCTGATTCTGCACCAACCGAGCCCAGGAACCAAACACACCCAACCACATTCTCCTTGAAGTTCAAGGAGGTGGGCAAAGGAGACAAGATCAAAATTATCTTTCATAAATGGTGTGGGGATAGTAAAAGCTTGTAATACTCACTCAATAATAAATTTATTCCCTATGTCTATAGTTCTTGATCTTGCTAGCTTAAAGAAATACTGATGACAATGTTACGTATGCATTCAGTGTGATGGGTAAAACAAACATTTCCTTGTCTCATATATTTCAGCATTTGTACAATTCCCTAAATGTATCATGCTCTCTCTAGCTTCTAAACCACAGCTTCCCACCTTTTTCACATCATTATACACTGGGATAAACAGTGGAAGTCACTGCAAGGACTGGGACGAAGTATCTTTGCACAGGGATAACCTATCCAAAATGTATTGAGGTTCATTGACTGGAACACCTGGTTCTATGTCTTTGAGCACACTGTTTTTCCATCTAGAATAATCTTCAATTTATTGGTCTCACTGCTTTGTCTAGTCAGCACCTCCTTATCCTTCAAGAAACCACTTAGCATCATACCTCCCAGAATGTCTCCCCACTGATGTCCAAAGGCAAGGAAGGTCATTAGCCCCTAGCTTTTCTGTGCTTATCCTTATCTTAGTGCTCCACATTGACTTTGTATTTAGCTCTACCTCCCATTAGACTACAAGCATCTTGACAGTAGGAACTTCATTCTCTACACTTTGGTATTTTTAGCACTTGTATGTTACCTAGCAAATTGTTGCCACTAAAAAATTATTATCAAATGAATTAGCAAACTAATGAACTCTACTTGTCATTGGCTTGCCTTGTAACCTTACTCCTAAAAAGAACTCACATCTGATAGTTCCTGCAAGGAATAGTCCAATAAAGTCTCTAGGTGATTGCCCCTAAGAATGAGCCAAACCTAGTCCGGCCATCATGTACCATATTGCTCTTTCTTGTAGCACCCTGGTCTTTGCCTGAATTATAATTTGCAATAATTTGTGTATCTAATTGTCTAATGTTTATCTCTCCCACTAAGTGTGACCTCAGGTAGGCAGCAACTATTTCAATTTGCTCACACATCATTCTCAGTTCTTGTGAGAGTAACTAACTTGTGGAAATGAATGAATAAATGAGTGAATGAATGAAGTAATTCCTTAACTGCTGAGATTGCTTGTTATCACCTCTTTTGATGGACAATTCCTAAACCGTATGCTCCTCCAGAACAGGGACTATGTATATTCTAGTAAATCAAATAGGTCTTTTCATTTGGTTCAGAATTTCCCTTATAGCACCAAAACTGAGTACAATATAAAATAAACAATGCCAGGCACCTAAAAAAGATGCCAGGTACATTCACACAGGATTTTCTAAAAGACAGTAAAATTGGTCCAGAAACCCCATTACCCCATTAATCTATGTAAGCAAAAAAACTAGGGTTCTTTGGAAAATTCTTGTTACATCACTATGTTATGAGTTTAGTGGGGCATTTCCTCTCTCTTTTCTATGAAAGAGGGAATGAGGGTGTTTCTCCTTTCTTTTACTGAAAGCAATTCAAGAATGTTTCAAGAGAACCAAACATACAGATGAAAGAGAACCTGCAAGAGAAGGACAGCAGCATTTCAACTCCACATGGATAATTACTAAGATGTGGATTGAAAGTTCTGATGTTACTAAAGACTCAAATGAAACAGGCTAAGAGAAGCCTTGGATAAAAATGATATATGATTCCTAGAGTGGGGGAGCTTATAATATATAAACACAGAGGCTATCTGTCTCTTCCTGGGGAAATCTATGAAAGGGGAATTCTGAAGACAAGCAATTATAGTGACTAGTCTAAGACAATAGAGGAAAGAAAGAAGCAACAGTGAAGCAAGACTAGAATGCCCACTACTTATTGTTTGTTATGACAAATACGTGTAAGTTTCCCAAGAACCAAGTGGATACCAAAGAAGATAGATGGGCTTGAATCATCATGCTGGGACCCCACCAGTCAATAGGAAGCCAGTGAGGATAAGGGGTACCCCACTATTAAGTGGCTGGCTATAGGGTAGACCACTGGGATTAGGAGTTACAGGAATTCCCCCAATATAGTGCATTACTCACATTAAAGAATGATGCCATGAGGGATTTCCCTTGGCTCCTCTAATGAAACCACAAATACATCCCAAAGAGTCTGAATTTTGAACTATAAATATCAAAAACTATGTAGGAATATCTTTGACCCTTTACTTCTGTGTACCCTCCCTCTCTAAACTACATTCCAGAAAAAGAGGAGGGAAGAGAAATGAAGACTCAAAGTGTCCAAAGTGTGAAAAGATAGCATATACCATCTTTCCCTGAGTTACAGGTCATGTAGCAGGCAGGAGAGCACCTCTGAACTAGATGTAAGACTGAAGTTTTTTGTGTTTTGTTGGTTTTTTGGGTTTTTTTAATATTTTATTTATTTATTTGACAGAGAGAGAGATCACAAGTACACAGAGAGGCAGGTGGGTGAGGGGGGGAAGCAGGCACCCCGCCGAGCAGAGAGCCCAATGCAGTCCTCGATCCCAGGACCCTGAGATCATGACCTGAACCAAAGGCAGAGGCTTTAACCCACTGAGCCACTCAGGTGCCCAAGACTGAAGTTTTGAATTGGACTGGACTAAGTTTAATATCAGAAATTGACCAGAGAGCTACTGGATCTTCTTGAAATGTGAAGATGTTGACAAAGGTAGGAAAAGGAAGAGTCAAGGGAGACATTAGAGACAATGATTAGAGAAAAATTAAGCCATTTCCTGATCATACATCACTGATTTCAGTTCAACCAATTAACCAGTCATAGGTGTTATAGCTCCTTCTTGCATCAGAGCCTTAAGTTTGCTTTGTAAATGACTAATATGCTTTTGAAAAAGTATAAAATAAATCTTAAATTTGTGGTAAGAATGCACATATATTTATGCCCAATTTGCTATTTAAGGCCCGATTCCATGCCTTGTCCTCCTCTTTCCCACATCCATATAACCACCACAACCTTTTCTTCTACATGGAATCCAAGAGGTGGAGTCAGGCACAATACAAGGAAAATTAAAGGGCTAAAGCAACTGTGATGTCACCAAGTGAATGTGACTATAGGATTCTTGTCCCTTCAGGTAATTTTAAGAGATTTATTTTTGCAAAACAAAAGCTAATCTCATCACTTGCCTACTTAGAACTTTTAATTTTAATATTCTATTGTTTACCACAGTACTGTAAGTACTAAGCTTTTCTTTTTTAAGATTTATTTATTTGAGAGAGAGAGACCATGGGGTAGGCGGTGCACGGAGAGAGACAGAGAGAGAGAGAGAGAGAATCCAAGCAGATTCCCCACTGAAAACAGAGCTCAACCCAGGGTTCGCTCTCACAACCCTGAGATTATGGCCTGAGCTGAAATTAAGAGTTGGACACTTACCAACTGAGTCAGGCAGGCACCTCAGTATTAAGCCTTTAATACTCAAATTCCTTACAGATCTGATACCAAATTATCTTCCCACCATAATTACCCATTAGTCCCGTATACAGCATATTTTAGATAAATAAAAAAAAACTTAATTCATTCACAACAATCTCTTAGTTATGAATGGTTGAGGGCAAGCCATTCACTCCACAATTATTTACTGAGCACGCACTATGTGCCAGGTACTGTGCTCAGTATAGAGTAGTAAACAACCAAATGGGTCCTTTCCTTCACAAACTCAATAGATTTGCAAAAAAAGACAGACATTAAAACAGTAATTAGATGAATAATTCATTATTGCCATTGTGATATGTGCTTCAAATGTCTCAGAGTGATATGAGGGCAACAACAAATCTAAACAGGTTATGAGATCCAATTGACATCCTATCTCCTCATCTCTTGTCAGCCACAGTTGCTTCCAAAGGGAATTCTTGGTAGGATAATGAGCCCCTGGGCAAGAGCTGAAGGGAATATAAAGTCTTCCTTCAAATAACTCATCTGTAAGAGACTCTGTATATGGAAAATAGTTCCCATCCAAGAATCTAGCCAAGAACTCAACTCACTCAAGAAAACTTACAGTTTTTGTACTTTAATTGACTATGCACTTATGTTTTTAATATTTTTAAATTCACTTATCAAATACTTAAACAAGTACCACATGTCTTTGCACACACTAGAAATCCTTCCTCTGATCTGTGTCTAAATTGTCTAACTTGATGGCATCTCATGCAGCAAGTCCTCTTGATTTTCCCTACACCAGGTATGTCTTCTGACTTCCCATAGTACTCATTTGTAACCCTTATGTAGTCTACAATTATTATTATCTCTCTATATATCCCAAATTTTAAGAAAGAGGGAGGGGAGAGAGGAACTGGAAGAGGAAGAGAGTTTCTGAGGCCTGACAGCCCTAAAGGACAGTGAGTCAAACCATGAATGCTGAGTTATACCCTAGGTAGTCAATATGATCATAAACAGGATGGCGAGCGCAAGGGACACTTAAGATTCCGTCATTGTCCCAGCAGTCTTCTCAAAGAAGAAAAAAAAACAGCATTATAATCCTTTCAGACATTTATTAAAAATGTAAGAATACCAAGATAATTGAGCTATCTCTAAAATGGAAAGTCAGTGCACATACCTGATTCATAGGAAATGGGAAATGGTTAAATGCATGTTATGATACATGGTCCAACTCAGTATTTTTAAATTGGACAGTATTGACTTTAAAGCATTTTTCTCCCAGTTTTCAAAATAGTCAATGCTGAAATAGCACCCGTAAAATGTGTCCCATGACTATTATAACAAGCTTGTCCTAGATACAAGAAAACTAATTGCAGAGCCTGTTTTTCTCCCTTTTCTCTAAATACATTCTAAACAAAGGGTTATGAGTTTAATTAAATAAATATTAACACATTCCATGGAAAATAAATGTCTTTCATAAGATTTCACTGCCTTGGCACCATCTCTATAATAACCAGAGTAATGAAGGATTTAACCTTGTCCAAAGTAGGAATTTTTAGTGACACTGGGATTTCTGGAGAGCAGTCATTACACTGCTGTTGAAGTGTATGTTGAAGGAATGTCCTTTCCCCAAGAACTTGCCTGAGTCTTCTCATGAAAAAGTTATACATAATTTGTGCATTTAGTGGTAAACTGATCTTTTGAGCTGCTAAATTACGATCTAATTTTCAAATCTTAAAATTAACCAAACATTAAGAAAACTGAAAAAGTTTAATTAGAATCACAGAACTAACCCCATCACAAAGGCAAATAATTTTGAGCCAGCTAGAAGGGCACTTACAGTTTTAAATCTGAGTATTTTCTTTATCATGAAGATTTGCCTGTCACGGTAGAGCCGAAATTAGATTTTAAAAAATTACTTTATAATCTTTCCTAAGGATTCTCACCATATTTTGACAACCAGTGGAAATTATATAAGGCAGTCAATGGTTCAGCGGGTAAGAGCATGGATTCTGGAGTCACACTGAAATACAGGTTCAAGTCCTAACCTTGCCATTCACTGGCTCTGTGATCTTAAGAGAGTGACTTAATCTCTTCAAGTTTCAGTTCCTTACCTACAAAATGGTGATAATAACTATATTTACAATAATTCCATAAAGATTAAATGAAGATATATGGAGTACTTACTTTAGTGCCTGGCATTTATTAAGTGTTTGGAAAATATTAGCTATTTACTCCTATTACTATTATGTATATAGCATATATAATATACTACTCTTTATTATTTCCAGTATCTCCTTGGTCCATGACACAGGATACCTTTCATTACCAATCTCCTCCTTGGACCTATTCCCCCCTCTTTGTGACAGACTCAGATCCACGTGGATGAAGGTCAGATGACATTGTTGTAGTAATAGAAAGCAAAAAGTAGATCAAGAATGACCTCAGTGGAATCTTGTGGAAAAGTAAAAATATGTATTATGTTGTCAACCCTTCTATCCATCCACAAAACTACAGTAATGTACATGTGCCCTTAGTTGGTTAAATGTCTGCCTTTGGCTTGGGTCATGATCCCAGGGTCTGGGATTGAGTCCTGCTTTGGTCTCCCTTCTCAGCAGGGAGTCTGTTTCTCCCTCTACCTATGCCCCCCACCCCACCCCACCACACTTGTGCACAATCTCTCAAATAAATAAAATCTTTTTTTAAAAAAGTTTAATTTAAAAAAAGAAATTTAGAGAATTCAGATATTCAATAAATAAGTGTTAGGTGCCCACTATGTACTCACCATGAAAAGAATGACACAGTCTCAGGGCACCTGGGTGGCTCAGTTGATTAAGCCACTGCCTTCGGCTTAGGTCATGATCCTGGAGACCTGGGATCGAGCCCCACATCAGGCTCCCTGCTAGGCTGGGAAGCCTGCTTCTCCCTCTCTCATTCCCCCTGCTTGTGTTCCCTCTCTGGCTGTGTTTCTCTCTGTCAAATAAATAAAATCTTAAAAAAAAAAAAAAATGACACAGTCTCTACCCTCAGGCATATAGCCGGAGACACAAACTTTATACAATGAATTATTTCCTTACAGTTGAGATAATATATTACAGAGAAGAAGAAAAGTACTCAAAAAAAGAGCATGAATGAAGAAGGTGACCTCCCCAAACCACTGGAGTCACAGAAGTCTTCTGTGAGAAACAGGTTCTTAGACGGACATCTTAGGAGTGAACTATCAAGAACTTGGGTTTGGAGAAGGATGTTTTAGCAGGGAAAACAACATGTATACAGTTCCTGAAACTACCAGGTGTGTGATGCCTTTGAAAACTGAAAGAAGGCCCATCCAGAGCAAAGGACAGGCATGTTTACTGCCCATTAAAAAAGTTTTGGGCCCCAATCTCTGGGTTTCTCTCTCCTTTAATGCAAAGTACTGCATATGCAGGTGTCAGATGATACTCTTTGCGTTTCCCAGGAGAATTGAAGCTTGGGATATGCATATTGAGAGAGAAAGAGAAATTAAGAGGAAAGTCAGCAAAGCATTGTAATTAAAAGCATAGGTTTTGGAGCCAGGCTTCATGGTTTGAACACCAGTTTTGCCACTTACTAATAAGATTGGCTGTTTTCTTTCAGAAAACAGAAAAATGGGGGGAAAATTGCCAAATTGTTTTATAGGACTAGAAAAACCCTGAAACAAAACTTGACAAGGACGGTATAAGAAAGAAAAATTACAGCAGCACCTGGGTGGTTCCGTCCTTGGGCATCTGCCTTTGGCTCAGGTCATGATTCCGGAGTTCCAGGATCAAGCCCTACATCAGGCTCCCTGCTCAGCACAAAGACTGCTTCTCCCTCTCTCACTCTCCCTGTTTGTGTTCCCTCTCTAGCTGTGTTTCTCTCTGTCAAATAAATAAATATAATCTTTAAAAAAATAGAAAAGAAAAAGAAAAATTACAGATCAATATCTATCGTGATCATAGATGAAAAAATCCTGATAAAAAATACTAGTAAACTGAAGCCAGATATATAAAACAAGATAATTCATAATGATCAAATTAGATTTCATCTAGGAATGTAAAGTTGGTTTAATTTTTAAGACAATAATTATAATTCAACATGTTATCAAAATAAAGTTTCATTCAAACAAATGTAGAAAGAACATTGATAAAATGAAATTTCTATTCATATTAAAAGCTATCAGCAAACGAGGGATAGAGTAGGACTTGAGAGCTTCCTAAAGATGATATGGGGTAACTTAAAAAAAAAAAAAACCTACAACAAACATCATAGTCAATAGTGAAATGTTGAAAGCTTTCCCTCTGAAACTGGAAATGAAACAAAGATGTCTGCTATCACCATAACTGAGATAATGGTCAAGATTCTAGCCCAGACTCCTAAACTGCAGAAACTGTAAGTTAATAAATGTTATATTTTCAAGCCACTCATTTTTAGGGTAATTGGGGGTAAATCTGATTTTAAAATTAACTTACAGATCCAAGAAGTTCAGTGAAACTCAAGCAAGAGGAATACAAAGAAAACCACACCTAATCACAACAAAATCAAAGGTGAGAGAAAAATGACATATTACATGTGGGATGACAGCAACAGTGATGACTGACTTCACAACAAAATCAGTGGAGAACAGACACAATGTAAGGACATCTTGTAAAGCTCAAAGAGCAATGGCCAACTAGAATTCTAGGTCTAGTGAAAACCCTTCAAAATTAGAATAAAATAAAGACACTTTCAGATTAAAGCAGAGAAAAATTTTCAATGGTAGACCTACTCTATAGGAAACATGAAAAAGCAAGTAAACAAATAAAGAAATACATAAATAAATAAATCTCCAGGTTCAAGGGAATGATAGCAGATGGAAACTTGGATCTATATGAAGGCATAAGATATACCACATATGGTAAATATATGAGTAAATATAAAGATCTACATTTTTTTTTCTTTTTTAAATTTCCTTAAAGGACAACATACTGTTCAAAACAAAATAATAACATAATAACATGGGGGCTTATAACATATGTAAAGCAAAATATGTAGCAACAACAGCAAAAAAAAGAGAAAGATGTAAATGGATTTATAATATTGAATTTTCTCACATTTTATGTTAAGTGACTCACTCTTCATTCTAAGTAGATTGTAGTAAGTTAAGGGTGTCTATTGTAATTCCTAAAGTATCAATAAATAAATAAACTAAAAAACCAATAGAAAATATAAAACATAAGACTGAATTAAAAAAAAAACTTGATTAATAAAAAGAAGGGAGGAAAATAAAAACCAAAAATAGATGGGACAAATTGAAAACAAATAGCAAAATGGCAGACCTAAACTCGACCACACCAATAAGTACATTCAATGTAAACGGACTAAACTCTCCACTTAAGAGGAAGAGACACAGAATGACTAAAAATCAAGACCTAATACATGCTGTAGACAAGGCACACACTTTAAATATAAAGACACAAATCAGTGGAGAGTACAAAAAAAAGATAAAGTGATAATGCAAACAACTTAAAATAACTAGATTTACATCAAAGTAGACTTCAAAACTATTCAAATATTTCATACTTCAAAAATATTACATATTTCCAGGAACAAGTAGTATTTGTGATTAAAAAAAGAGTTAATTCATTAGGAAGACATTATAATCCTAAATGAGTATATGTCCTAAAAATACTTAGAGCAAATATTTATAAAACTAAAAGGAAAAAGACACAAATGCACATGATTAAATATTTTATCATTTATCTCTCAGTAACTGATAGACAAGAGATTTTTAAAAAGCAGTAAGGATGCAGGTCTTAATACTCTTCACAAATTAACCTAATATCTAGAAATACCCAAGAAGTTGAGAATTCACATTCTTTTCAAATGCATATAGAATATTCATCAAATAGACTATATGTTAAGCCCTACAATAAGTCTCAAGAGTGGATCTGTGGCTAAGTTAAGCATCTGGCTTCTGCTCAGGTCATGATCTCAGGGTCCTGGGATCAAGCCCTTGTTAGGCTCCCCACCCAGCAAGCAGTCTACAGGAGATTCTCTCTCCCTCCCTCTCTCTATTCCCTTCTGCCCCTCCCCCTGCTTGTGCATGCTCACTCTCTCTCACTCACTATCTCTAAAATAATAATAAATAAATCTTAAAAAAATAAAGTCTCAGCAATTTTCAAAAGGTTGATATATTACAGTGTTTTCAGAATAAGAAAAAATGACTTAAATAATAATAATAAGAAATTTTTGAAAATCCCAAGAAATTGAAAATCAAATTATACACTTCTAAACAATGTATGGTCCAAAGAACAATGACATGGAAAACAAGAAAATACATCTAACTGAATGATAATGAAACACAACATATCAAAATTTACAGAATGCAACAAAAGCAGTGTTTAAAGGGAAATTTAAAAGGAAATTTAAATGCCTTTATTAGGAAAAACTGTCACAGAAAAACTATAATAAAAGCTAACTATTCGAAAGATATATTATTATATCTATATAATTAATATTATTAAGATATTATCTTCTTTTAACTGATCTACAGATTCAATACAATCCAAATAAAATCTGAGCAGTTTTTTAATTGGTAAGCTGATTTTAAAATGTATATGGAAATGCAAATTACTAACAGTAGCCAAAACAATTCTGAAAAATAAGAACAACATTGAATAACTTAAGCTACCTGATTTCAATACCTACTATAAAGATATAGTAATAGTGACAATGGGGTATTGGTGTAAATACAGAAAAAATAACAGAACAAGACATGGAATCCATCAATAGACCCACATATGTACAGCTAGCTGATTTTGACAAAGGCACCAAATATCCATGAGGAAATGATCAAAGGGGTTTCTGTTTTGTTTTGTTTTATTTTTTCAGCAAATGGTGTTGGAACTACATATTTGTGTGAGGGAAAAAAAATTATCTCAGCTCCTATCTCTTACTTACACATAAATTAATTCAAAGTGAATTATAGAACCTAGGCATAAAAATTAAAACTCTAACTAATTTATTACAGGAGAACAGAAAAGATTATCTTTTTGATCTGACAGTAAGCAATGATTTCTTAGGACACTAAAAGCATTAACCATTTTTTTTTAAATGACTAAATGAACTTCATCAAAATTAAAATTTCTGCTCATCAAAAGACACAATAAAGAAAAGAAAAAGTCTCCTAAGGCTCTTAGAACATCCCAAAGAATTGAGCACCATCGTCCAAGCAGAGACTACACACTAGCACCTCCTTTTTTGGTTTTACCTTTTCCTAAGCTCCTCACTCCTGCTCCCAGAAATCACATTCCAAAATATCCCACATAGCATCTCTCACTTCAGGTTCTGCTTCTAATGGATCCCAGGCTAAAACAATGTTCTAGTTCAGAAACTACGGATGAAGTCCCTTGGGTCAGGAAGAAAGAGAAACTACCACTTTCTGAACACTCAAAATATACCAGGCTCTGGGCGAGGCACTCCACATTGGCTATCGCACTTGATACTCACCAGAACTATGAACTGGCTCAAACTAGAAACTAGGAACCAAGTTATTGAAAATTACACAGCTTTGCCGGGGCTAAAACTGTAGGTTTCTCTAACCTCAGTTTATATTCTCTTATTCTCTATGCGGCCTCCAGGAATACCTACTTTTGACTGTGTTCTCAGACCTATTTTTCTCAGTGAACTGTCATGATAAATAATAACAATAGTAGCTATTATGCCTTGAGTGCCTATTTGTGTCAAACAATTAGTGAGGCACTTAAAATTGATCTTCACTGCATCTCCACAGCTATTACTATCTCCAATTTATTCAACTGAAAATGGAAGCTTGCTGAGGTTAACTTTCTGAAGGTCCTCTATTAACAGAGTAAGAGCTAATATTTGTGTTCACAATAGGCCCCTAACATCTATAATTTCACTTAATCCTCACATCCATTCTTAAGACAGATTCTTTATGATCATCACATTACAGAGCCCATCACTCCAAAGCCCATGGGTGCCTTTTGCCCTCCCATGTTGCCTCTTCTTATAGGAAGGGGTAAAGGAAAGTAATACACAATCAGGAAAAAAAAAGATAGTACTACCATCACCTTCTATACCACGTGTGTTAACAAAAGACTTGAACAAATTGCTTTAAACAAAGCAGTAGTCTCACCATTATAAGCACCTACTAAAAATATGACCCATGGCTAGTATAAGGAAGTGTTTCTTAACCTCAACACCATTGATATGTTGAGCTGGATAATTTGTTAAAACAGAAGATTATAACAGTGTGTACCGTATCTTTGACTTCTGAGCATTAAACACCAATAGCACCCCACCTCAAGACAACCAAAAGTGTCTTCATACTTTACCAAAATTGTACCTAGTTGACAATCATTGGTTTGATATTTTAACCAAATCATTTTAATTCTGAAGTTGTCAAAGCATATCAGGGCAATGGTTCTTAGGACAATTCTACTTTTTTTAAATCAGTTGTGGATATGTAAGCTGGGCTTTAATCCAGATTCACATCTTCTCCTCTCCTATTCTTACTCCCTCCCTTCTTCCGTTTTGTCTCCAACTCCCAGGGATGTCACTCACCCAATAACAACAGACTGAAACACTAAAGAGACCTTGTTCCTGGGCCACGAAGGCCTTCTCATTTCTCATCAGATTATTTCTCCTTTAATTCAAATTTTTTTGTCTAGGCCTGATTAGTATACCATCATCTCCAGACTAAGAACAAAACCTATGTAATTGGCTCTGCTTCTAAATGAAACACACCATGTTAAGAACATTATTTCTATATTTACAAATCCAAGACATGATTGAAAGTGTCACGCTTTCAGTGTAGGAACAATATCCCCATAATCAAACATCCAAAGCAAATTGTATGATTATCTGTATTATCCCGGATTTCAAGGTTCTGTTTCAGGGCAGAGAAGCCAAATAGAAATATGCCAACTTTTTCAGCAGCCCTTTTTATCCTGCATACACAAATAAAACTATTTTGTGCATTATTTTGTCCAAAATTTTGATAAAAATTCCCCTAAACATTCTAAATTTATGGATCATAAATAAGTGTTACTGAATTGAAACTATAAGAGATATGAGTAGTCTAAAAAAGATCCTAGGTTTTTAAATATCTTCCTCAACCATCAGTTCTTTTTGGAATAAATGTGTGCGTGAGTGTGTGTGTGTGTGTGTGTGTGTGTGTGCACGTGAGTGTGGGGGGGGGGTGAGAGAGAGAGAGATACATAAAGCTGAATGTGTCCTTTCTTAGAAATTTGGCCAAATAAAGTATCCTGTTTCTACAAAGCTATTCTATAAATAACTTCTACTAAAGTTCTATGATATTCCTTTCATGTCTTTTAAATAAATCTTTATAGGTAGAGTTAAAATGGTAAACTTAAAGACAATATCAAAATTAGTCCAATAATGAAATTTATCCATATAAAAAGTATTTTACATTTATATTTAGATATACAGTTTACCAACTCTAAAGTAACATTCATTCTAAAATATGTGTTTGAAATATTGGGGGCCACATGGCAGACACTGAGGCCCTTCTTAATAAGTTTTATTAGACTCACAAACCAGTAAAAGCAGGGGGGAAATGCTCTCTATTTACAAAATCCTTGATCTTATGATCTAGTCTAAACATTCAAAATAAGAGATGATGTGGTTGGGGCGCCTGGGTGGCTCAGTCATTAAGTGTCTGCCTTCAGCTTGGGTCATGATCCCCAAGTCCTGGGATCTGCCCCACTATCGAGCTCCTGGCTTGGCAGGAAGCCTGCTTCTTCCTCTCTCATTCCCCCTGCTTATATTCCCTCTCTAGCTGTGTTTCTGTCAAATAAATAAATAAAAACTCTTTAAAAAAAAAAGATAGTTTGGGGTGCCTGTGTGGCTCAGTTGGTTAAGCATCCAGCTCCTGATTTCAGCTCAGGTCATGCTCTCAAGGTTGTAAGATCTAGCTCCCAGTCTGGTCAGAATCTGCACTCAGCAGGGAGTCTGCTTGAAATTCCCTCTCTCTCTTTCTCTCTTTGTCCCCCATCCCACTTGTGCTCTCTCTCTAATAAATAAATAAATATTTTTTAAAAAGTAAGAGATAGGGGCACCTGGGTGGCTCACTCATTAAGCTCTGCCTTCGGCTCAGGTCATGATCCAGGAGTCCCAGGTTCGAGCACCACATCAGGCTCCCTGCTCAGTGGGAAGCCTGCTTCTCCCTCTCTCACTCCCCCTGCTTGTGTTTCTTCTCTAGCTGTGTTTCTCTCTGTCAAATAAATAAAAAAATATTTTAAAAAATTATTTTAAAAAATCTTTAAAAAGTAAATAAGAGATAATTGTCTAAGTTAAAGAGCTGACAATAAAAGTTAAAAAGCAACTCATACTGAAGTTTACTGACTTTGGTTCTTCATTCTTTTGTTCCAATCCCCTTCTAAAACCTGATGCGTGGCACTAAAGTAAAAATAACTTCCATCAGGTCAAATAATTGCAACAGAGAGTCCATTTATGAAAGTAGCAATATGTATAGACTAATGTACACCAAATATATACCAGCACACATTTTCATTGTAAATGAAAGTTTAAACTAAATCTTGTTCTAAAGGAAAATCTGTTTCTTACAGAGTTGCTGTGAGAAACAAGTAAGATTACATATGTAAAAGTGCTTTGTAAATCTGGATATGTTATATAAAATGTGGCAGTTTTTCAATTTCTCACAAATTTCTCCAGGTATTAGCTTTGTGAAATATTTCCAATGATATGTGCCATCTCCCTGGAAGCCCCCTCCCTGCTTTGCCTCACCTTCCCCACTATTCACAAGAATATCATGAATCCAACATAAGCACTTTACCATAAAGTTACATTTTATTAAGAAGCAAAAAATAGAAATTACACAGCTATGAATCAGTGAGCAGATCACAAGTAAACATTAATTCCTCAGTTACAAACCTCAATTATAAAACCTATTTGATTCACCCACCTTGGCATTTTGTTCCATACCCTGAGTTAGAAGTTTCAGCTTCGGTGTGCCCGGCATATGAGCCCAGCTCCAGCCTTCCTTAGCCTCCTGAGAAGCTGCTTAAGCCTTGAAAGCAACAGGGAGGACTCCTCATCTAGACTCCCAGACCCATCTCTGCTCTATTAGCCCTGGCCCCTTCTCTGGTTGCTTGGACTATGACTGATAAATTTTCCATTTTCTGGGAAACTGCACACTGGTTGTGTCAGTCAGCCTGGCCCACTCTACACCCAAAGCATGAACTGAACAGACCCAGAAACTCTCCTGATACTGTTGATGCCAGGGAGGAAGGACATGTAACTCCCTTTTCTTATTGTTTTCTTTTTTGCCTAAAAGTTTGTTTCCCTCCCCTATTTGATTCTCCAAAGTTCTCTTTGCCATTGCCCCCATTTTACTTTCTGTCCCTTTCCATATTATAAGTCAGTATCACAATGTTTCTATAAATGTTGCTAATATTTGACTATTATTTGTAAGGGTTTGAAATATCATGGAACATGAAATAAACAGTCTTTGGTTGAGCCTGTTCACTTTCAGGTCAGTGTTGCATTTAAAGATTAGAAGACAGTCTTGGGGTACCTGGGTGGCTCAGTCTGTTAAGTGTCCGCCTTCCTTTCAGGTCATGATCCCAGGGCTTCCTGTTCAGCAGGGAGTCTGGTTTTCCCTCTCCCTCTGCCCCTCCTCGCACTTGTGCTCTGGTTTGCTTGTTCTCTCTCATGCACACCCATTCACTTTCTCTCTCTCAAATAAATGAACTTTAAAAATAAATAAAGATTAGAAGTCAGTTTTACCTACAAGCAAAAGCACCTTCACTATGTATGAAGAACATCCCAGAAGATTCGAAGTTAGCAGCTAACATGAATAATAATAACTGAATTTTTAAAATTCTGTTCCAAGCATATGCTAAGTACATAACATACATAATGCATTCGATCCTCACAATAACTCAGTGAAGCAGAGTATAAAATACCAGCCCTTTTACCAGGTAAAAAGACAGTGAGTAAAAGAGCCAAGGATAGAAAGTATGACAGCTGGGTGGCTGGGAAGCCCTTGCTTCCAAACAGTGCCTACAGGTAGCAGTGCAGGACAGAAAGCAGGTGAGAAAGAGGGAGAGTTCCAAAAAGTTCTTTGTCTTAAGAAATCATGATTCTTGTGGATAGATCTTGAGGCCATTATGTTAAGTGAAGTCAGGTAAAGACAAACACTGTATGATCTCATTTACTAGTGGAATGTTTTAAAAAAAAAGAAGCCTCACTCATAAATATAGAGAACAGATTGGTAGTTTTCAGACTCAGAAGACTGAGGGGAGAGGAAGTGGGTAAAATGGGTGAAGGGAATCACAAGTACAAAATTTCATTTATAAAATAAATAAGTCATGGGGATGTAATGTATGGCAAATGGTGAGTATAGTTAATAATACTATATTGCATATTTGGAAGTTGCTAAGAGAGTAGATTTTAAAAATTCTCATCATTGGGGCACGTGGGTGGCTCAGTCATTAAGTGTCTGCCTTCAGTTCAGGTCATGATCCTGGAGTCCTGGGATCGAGTCCCGCACTGGGCTCCCTGCTCAACAGGAAGCCTGCTTCTCCCTCTCTCATCCCCCCTGCTAGTATTTCCTCTCTAGCTGTGCTTCTCTCTGTGAAATAAATAAAATCTTTTTTAAAAAAAATTCTCCAAAAAGAAGATGGAGAATTTGGAGAAGCCTCTCCAAAAAATGGGCAGGAGACATGAAGAGAGCTTCTCCATAGAAGACATACAAATGGCTAACAGACACATGAAAAGATGTTCCTCATCACTAGCTATCAGGGAAATTCAAATCAAAACCACATCGAGATATCACCTTACACCAGTCAGAATGCCCAAAATTAACAAGACAGGAAACAACAAGTGTTGGAAAGGCTACAGAGAAAGGGGTACCCTCTTTACTGTTGGAGGGAATACAAGTTGGTGCAGCTGCTTTGGAAAACGGTGTGGAGATTCCTTAAAAAATTAAAAACAGAGCTACCCTATGACCCTGCAATTGTACTACTGGGTATTTACCCTAATGATACAGATGCAGTGAAAAGAAGGGGCCATATGTACCCCAATGTTCATTGCAGCAACGGCCACAATTGCCAAACTATGGAAAGAGCCAAGGTGCCCTTCAACAGATGAATGGATAAAGAAGAAGTGGTACATATATACAATGGAATACTACACCTCCATCAAAAAGGATGAATATCCAACTTCTGTAGCAACATGGACCAAATTGGAAGAGATTATGCTGAGTGAAATAAGCCAAGTAGAGAAAGTCAAGTATCACATGGTTTTACTTACTTACAGTGCATAAGGGGTAATACAGAGTTCAATAGAAGGAAAGGAAATGGGAAATAGGGTAATTCAGGGAGAGAAATGAAACATGAGAGACTTTGGACTCAGAAACAAACTGAGGGTCTTAGAGGGAAGGGTGTGGGGGGATGGGAGAGCCTAGTGGTGGGTACTGAGGGCACGTATTGCATGGAGCACTGGGTGTGGGGCATAAACAATGAATCTTGGAACACTGAAAAAATAAAATATTTTTTTTTAATTTTTTTATTTATTTGACAGAGAGAAACACAGTCAGAGAGGGAACACAAGCAGGGGGAGTGAGAGAGGGAGGAGGGAGAAGGAGCCTTCCTGCTGAGCAGGAAGCCCGATGTGGGACTCGATCCTGGGTCTCCAGGATCATGACCTGAGCCGAAGGCAGTTACTTAACCAACTGAGCCACCCAGGCGCCCCTAAAATAAATTTTAAAAAATAAAAAAAAAAAAAATTCTCATCATTAAAAAAATTGCAACTATTTACTGTGACAGATCTCAATTACACTTATCGTGGTGGTCATTTCATAGAATATATAAATATTTAATCACTATGCTGTACCCCTGAAACTAATATAATGTTATATTTCAGAATGTGTCTATTAAAAAAATTTAAAAATAGTGATTCTTGGAGCATCAGTTTATCAAATGAGGAGGTCGCTGGGAAAAAAATCAAGGAAAAGGAAATGGGGAAGTTTGTGCCTCCTCCAGTTAAGCTTAAATTTCTGCCTACCCTTGTAAATCAATGTTTTTCACTGATATCCTTCCCAGTATCCTTAAGGAATCTCTCATTAAAAGCAAGGTGAGGTATAGAAGGAAAAAAAGTATGAAAGTATTAATGACTTCTTCCCTAAACAGGAGCAAAGTAGGCACAGAGTAATAGAGTGATAGCTGAGGCATATTTGTATTGAATAAAAGCCAGGAGACAAGAACTTAGATTCAAACAATTACCTTGGTATGCACAATTTCTGATAAGAAAAATACAGAAAGATGTCAGCCAGATCAGTTTTTTTTTTTTCCCCCAAATTACAGAATTGTTAAATACACTACAAAAGTCTCCAGTGTATTGCTTTCCCCTGCCTTACATTGAGTTGTAAATGCCACTGAAAATTCCAGGACTAAAATATCTTTTTCTTGGTCTCTTGAAAATTATCAGCTAGCTCCATTCACATCAACATATCCTCAACCAAAAGAGAAGGAAATAAACTCTCCATTAAATTCTAGAAGGCTCAATCACAAAGGGCCCTATGGAATAACAAAGGCATGCAAAGCTGAGTTCCCAAAGTCTAAGAAGGCTCCATGAAGGATTGCCTCCAAATGATAAACATGCATCTGTATTTCCATGAGCACAATTCTTAGACCTAAAGATATAAGGGCATGCTAAACAAAGTACTTTACTTATAAACGGTAAATCCACATTTGTGATATGTAATGACTAAATAATTAACAACGAGGCCCATAAAACTTTAAACATCACTGTTGTTCTGAAGTTGTTTAGAAAACTACCTAGGCTTTGGACATTGTATCCCCTCTTCTCCATTAATGTACACTCTTTTACTGTTTTCAAAGTCTAACTAAAAAGTCACTTCTTCCAAAAAAAATAAAAACTCCCCTAAATAACCATAATTGTCTCTGTTTATTACTTTCCAAATCCCCTTCAAAAATATAATCTTCAAAAAGATTATATGTTTAATCTATATAATATCAATCTGGGGGACTGACTGTCTCAATCAGTAGAGCCTGTGACTCTTGATTTCATGAGTCACATTTCATGAGTCTTTCAAGAAGACCCAAGTATAATGCCAATTTACAGCTAAGGAGATGTGTGTCTCTCAGCCTCTAATGTTCCCATTGTAATCTAACAAAAGAAGATATTTCATCCCCTAGGTAACTGACAGTGGAGACTTACTGAACATTTACTTTGCACTTTGTGCCAAGTAACATGTCAATAATGCTTTGTGGGTTAATTCATTTGTTTCTCCCATCAATAAAAAAGGCACAGAGTGACACACAAGCTGCAGTTCAAAACCTGTGTAAGTAGAAGAGACACCCAAAAATGTCATTCAAACCCATACCCTATTTTATGTTCTTTCTGCCTTTAATGTCAATAAGAGTGGGGCTATGTCTAGTGGGAAGACAAAAAGTATTATTTCAAAATAATTCAACCAACATTAATTGACTAAAAAAAAACTTTTACAGACATTATAAAGCAGAGGTCTCAACCAGGGATGGTTTTTCCCCCCAGAAAACATTTGTCAATGTCTAGACACATTTTTGGTTGTCACAGTTGGGGAGAAGGTACTATTAGCAGCTATTGGGTACAGGCCACCAATGGTACTAATCACCCTACAATGTGCAGGATGGCTCCCACATAACAAGAAATCATCTGGCCCAAAATGTTAATAGTAACTGAGGTTGACCTGCCCTAGAGGATAACTTTGGAGATTAATTTTACATCAAGAATGTTCCATTCAGACCAGATGGATCTCATAAATATATTCGGAACATTCCACCCTAAAACAGCAAAATACTCATTCTCACAAGTGCACATGAAACTTTCTCCAGAACAGACCACATACTGGGTCACAAATCAGGGCTCAACCGATACCAGAGACTGAGATTATTCCCTGCATATTCTCTGACCACAGTGCCTTGAAACTGGAACTCAACCACAACAAAAAGTTCAGAAGAAAATCAAACACTTGGAAGCTAAAGACTATCCTGCTCAAGAATCTTTGGATTAACCAGGAAACCAAAGAAGAACTTAAACACTTCATGGAAACCAATGAGAATGAAGATACATCAATCCAAAACCTATGAGATACAGCAAAGGCAGTCCTAAGGGGGAAATACATAGCCATCCAAGCCTCACTCAAAAAAATTGAAAAATCCCAAATATATCAACTCTCATTATACCTTAAAGAACTGGAAAAATCAACAAAAAATTAAACCAACCCCACACACAAGATGGGAAATAATTAAGATTAGAGCAGAGATCAATGAATTAGAAACGAGATACAGTAGAACACACCAATGAAACTAGAAGCTGGTTCTTTGAAAGAATTAATAAGATCCATAAACCATTGGCCAAACCAATCCAAAAGAAAAGGGATCAAGACCTAAATTAATAAAATTATGAATGAAAAGAGAGGGATCACGACTAACACCAAGGAAATAGAAACAATCATCAGAAATTACTATCAATGGTTATATGCCAATACGTTTAACAACCTAGAAGATATGGATGCATTCCTGGAAACCTATAAACTTCCAAGACTGAAACAGGAAGAAACTGACAATCTGAATAGACCAATATCTAGATTGAAGCAGTGATCAAAAAACCTCTCAAAAAACAAGAGCCCAGGACCAGACAGATTCCCTGGGAAATTCTACCAAACAGTCAAAGAAGAAATAACACCTATTCTCCTGAAGCTGTTTCAGAAAATAGAAACAGAAGGAAAACTTCCAGTCTCTTTCTATGAAGTCAGCATTACTCTAATCCCCAAACGAGACAAAGACTCCATCAAAAAGGAGAACTTCAGACCAATATCTCTGATGAATATGGATGCCAAGATTCTTAACAAGACCTTGCTAATAGGATCCAACAATACATTAAAAAGATTATCCACAACAGCCAGGTGGGATTTATCCCAGGGATGCAAGGGTGGTTCAACACTCACAAATCAAACAACGTAATAGAACAAATCAATAAAAGAAGAGAGAAGAACCATATGGTACTCTCAATTGATGCATAAAAGCATTTGACAAAATACAACATCCGTTCCTGATTAAAACTCTTCAAAGTATAGGGACAGAGGGAACATTTCTAAACCTCATAAAATCTATCTACAAAAAACCCAAAGTGAATATCACTCTCAATGTGGAAAAACTGACAGCCTTCCCTCTGAGATCAGGAATAAGACAAGGATGCCCACTCTCAACACTATTGTTCAATGTACTGTTAGAAGGCCTAGCAACAGAAATCAGACAACAGAAAGAAATCAAAGGTATTCTAATTGGCAAATAAGAAGTCAAACTCTCTCTCTTTGCAGATGACATGATACTCTACATGGAAAACCCAAAAGATTCTACCCTCAAACTACTGGAACTCATAAAACAATTCAGTAATGTGGCAAGATACAAAATGAATGCACAGGAATCAGTTGCTTTCTTACACACTAACAATGAAAATATAGAAAGGGAAATCAGAGAATCAGTTCTGTTGACTATAACACCAAAACCATAAGATACCTAGGAATAAACCTAACCAAAGAAGTTAAGGATCTGTACTCGAGGAACTATAGAACACTCCTGAAAGAAATTGAAGAAGAGACAAAAAGATGGAAGAGCATTCCCTGCTCATGGATTGGAATAATAAACATTGTTAAAATGTCTATGCTGTCCAGAGCAATCTATACTTTCAATGCCATCCTAATCAAAATTCCACCAACGTTTTTCAAAGTGTTGGAACAAAAAATCCTAAAATTTATATGGAACCAAAAAAGACCCCGAATTGCTAAGGAATTGTTGAAGAAGAAAACAAAGCTGGGGGCATCACATTACCCGATTTCAGGCTTTATTACAAAGCTGTGATCACCAAGACAGCATGGTACTGGCACAAAAACAGAAAAATGAACCAATGGAACAGAATAGAGTCCAGATATGGACCCACAAATCTATGGTCAAATCATCTTCGACAAAGCAGGAAAAAAATTCCAGTGGAAAAAATATATCTTCAATAAATGGTGCTGGGAAAATTGGACAGCTACATATAGAAGAATGAAACCAAACCATTCTCTTACACCACACACAAAGATAAACTCGAAATGGATGAAAGACCTCAACGTGAGGCAGGAATCCATCAAAATCCTGGAAGAGAACATAGGCAGTAACCTCTTTGACATCGTCCACAGCAACTTCTTTCAAGACATGTCTCCAAAGGCAAAGGAAACAAAAGAGAAAATGAACTTTTGGGACTTCATCAAAATGAAAAGCTTCTGCACAGCAAAGAAAACAGTCAACAAAACAAAGAGGCAACCCACGGAATGGGAGAGGATATTTGCAAATGACACTACAGACAAAGGGCTGATATCCAAGATCTCTAAAGAACTACTCAAACTCAACACCCAAAAAGAAGATCACATCAAAAAATGGGCAGGAGATGTGAGGAGGCAGTTCTCCATAGAAGACATACAAATGGCTAACAGACACATGAAAAGATGTTCCTCATCACTAGCTATCAGGGAAATTCAAATCAAAACCACACCAAGATACCACCTTACACCACCAAAATTAACAAAACAGGAAACAACAAGTGTTGGAGAAACTGCAGAGAAAGGGGAACCCTCTTACATTGCTGGTGGGAATGCAAGTTGGTGCAGTCACTTTGGAAAACAGTGTGGAGATTCCTTTAAAAATTAAAAATAGAGCTAGAGCTATGACCCTATGACCCTGCAATTGCACTACTGGGTATTTGCCCCAAAGATACAGATTTCATGAAAAGTTCATTGCAGCAACAGCCACAATCGCCAAACTGTGGAAAGACCCAAGGTGCCCTTCAACAGATTAATGGATAAAGAAGATATGGTCCATATATACAATGGAATATTACGCCTCCATCAGAAAAGATGATTACCCAAATCTGTAGCGCCATGGACCAGATTGGAAGAGATTATGCTGAGTGAAAGGAGCCAAATAGAGAAGTCAAGTATCACATGGTTTCACTTACTTGTGATGCATAAGGAGTAATATAGAGGACAGTAGGAGAAAGAAAGGAAATGGGAAGTAGGGTAAATCGGGGTGGGAAATGAAACATAAGAGACTTTTTACTCAAAACAAACTGAGGGTCTTGGAGTGGAGGGGTTGAGGGGATGGGAGAGCCTGGTGGTGGGTACTGAGGGCACGTAATGCATGGAGCATTGGGTGTGGGGCATAAACAATGAATCTTGGAACACTGAAAATAAATCAATTAATTGAAAAATAAAAAATAAAATAAAATAGAATGTTCCATTTCTATGAGAACAGGGACTCTGTCTATCTTATTCATAGTGGAATGACCAGGCCAAATCCAGTACCTGACACATAACAGAAATTTAGCAAATATCTCTTACATTAATACATGTAAAAGTGAAATTAAAAAGGGAAATATATACATGACTTCAAGAGAACATGGAAAAGAGAAAAGGTCCCTTGAAAAGCATACAAATCAAGTGCTTTGGGGATTTAAAGGACAAGAAATCAAATCCAATTAAATGGGAAAAAACCATCCAGATGGCGGCATCTGAGGTGGAAGGACATTTAAGATTTCAGCAGGGGGAGATGGGCAAAAAAAATCATGTGAAACCAGGGAAACAGTTTGAGGAAAATGTTGGGGGTGGCGTGATCCGCCCCCCCCCCCCCGCCATGCTTCAAGCTGCCAAAAACTTTGGTGGAGGTACCCATGAATGTACCCTGTGGGCCGGGGCAATATGTCCTTTGTGTCCCTGGGACGTGCACCTGGACAAGCGCTCATCCAAGGTGTGAGAGCCATGCCAATCCTTATGAAGTTTAATAATTGTAGGATTGTGGAGGCACAACATACTTACTTTAAAACTTAGTGAAATCTTTACTAACATAAATAGCTTAGACATTGCAACATCTTTGAAGTTTGGTCTCCTCCCCACGAAATCGCCAACTCCTTCCTCCACCCTCAGACCCTAACTGTTGCCGGGGCTGGCCCCCGGCAGGAAAACACTGAGGTTGGTTGAGGAGCAATTCAGTTGGGGTGGTATGCAGGGTATAAACAGGAAAGCAATGAGAAATAAGCTTGGGAAGATAGATTGGGGCTTGCAGTTGTAATATACCATGAAGATGCGGGTACAGAATTTATACTGAATTTGATATATAATGAGAAGCTGGCTCCAGCTAAACTTGACTATAATTAATCAGAAAGCAAAAGTCAGAAGGAATTAGAGGAGCAAGAAAGTAGAGTCAGGAAGATTAATTGAGAGTATTTTATAATTGTACATTTGAGATAGAAAGAGGTAGCACTATGAGTTGGGTTTACAAAATATTTGGAACATAAAACTCACAGTTCTTGCCAACTAACTATATGAAATTAATATATGGAGTGAATAAGCCAGAAATATTACCTTGCTTTGATTTCTTCATAGAAAAAAAAGGAAATTCAGTTTAAAAGGTTTAGGGATGGAAGGATTATGAATTGTTTTTGGACACAAAGGAAGTGCAAGTGAGAGATGTTAAATATTTGTTGCACATTTTGGAGCACTGGATTCTGCAGCACAGAATAAAAATGAAGGCTAAGGATTAAGACGTGCAAGAAATAAGATGTCCGTGGTAATGCCTACGAACACAAAACTCAGAAGAGGTCCAAGGTCAAAATCTGCAGGGATTCCTCCAGTTAGCTGATAAGGGGAAGAGGGGAAGCAAACAAAGAAGATGGAAGGGAACTGGGAACAGAATCAAAATAGTGCTGTGTTAGGACAAGAGGTAAAGGTTGAGGAAAAGAAGTGCCCAGGTCTGTGAAATACTTCCCAGAGAAGCTGGGAAAGGTGAGGTGTAAAAACAAGTCACTGACAATTAAAAGAGAGCTGATGGCTCTGAGTGGACAGTTCATGCAGTGTGGTCAGGACCTAAGACAAATTACAGGGGTGCAAAGGAACTGAAGAGAAAATGGTATGGCTTGCAATAATGGAATATTAAGTTAACTTTGCAATGTACAGATTCTTGACCTTCTTTCCTTTTGCAGTAGTTACCGTGGTGCATCTGCATAGCAACTTCTATATGTGACTCATAATCAAAAAAGGTAATTCACTGGAGAAAATAGACTAAAGAACCAATACCTAAATTCTAAACAGGTTACCTTCCAATTCTTAATTTATGTGACACATAAAAATGTTTTCCTGTAGGTAAAAAATAAATAAAAGTTTTAAGAAGTGAGTAAATTTCTAGATTGGGAGAGTCCTCCCCCAAACTTATTAAGCCACAATGTACTAAAAGTAGAAGTTTATTTCAAATATATATAGAATTTTTCAAACAAAAATATAATGAGTTGGTATTATCTTCTCCATGGTAATTTTTACTGCAAAATCAAGTATGAAGGTTGAGAATAGGTATTTTAAGGATAGCAATAGCTTCTACATTAGAAAAACCAGCCTGTACTTTAGTTTAAGGAAAAATATTTTACTATATTTGCCTAAGAGGGTGACTCTATAGCCCAGTTCCTCTCCAGCATACTAATGGGGCCACAAGACTCTTATTATGAATCCCAAAGAACTCTTCTTCCCCAACACTGTTCCTCCTTGTTTTGTGTACTCGGTCATAAATCATGGTCATAAGTTGAGGAATGTTTGTGTTACACACAGTCACCCTCATGAGGATATTAAATGAACCAATAAATATTTATTACATGTTGGCAGTTAAAGGTGATCTTGTCCAGAAGGCTAGCTGACCAGAAGTTAGTCTTCCACAAAGTTGAATGACTACTGATCGTGGTTCAGCACTAAAGACAATGGCCTCTAGTCAAACATAAGGTTTGGACCACAGCCCCCAGTGGTGCCCTAAGAAAGAGTCTTGCATTCCCAGTCTTGAAGGCTTACATGGCAAATTGTGCCATGGCCTTGTCACAGCACAGAACTACAACTAGGGGACCCAACTGGCATCCTCCTTCTCTGAGCTGAGAAAGAGCTGGTGCTACGGCAAACACAAATAGAGCTGTCAGGACAGGACTAGAGCCAAAGTCCCGCCACTCTGAAATGCTTTTGTATTGGGGGAAGTGGATGATGCTTATCTAATGCTGCAGCTTACAAGGCCCATAGCCTAAGGGTCACAGACCCTCTCCCAGAATCTAGCATCTGTACTTGCTAGATCTCTTTGCAGTGCCCTATAATGCAATGAGCAACAGGGGACCTGTTACTGCTTCTGTCTCCATGAGTTTTCCCCATCAACACTGCTCCAGCAGGCCTGGTACATGTGCTGCTTGGCCATCTGCCCTTGATGCACAAGTACCAACAATCAGTCAGGCACCAGAGACACAGATGTAAACAAAACAGAAAGCCCCTGCACTCAAACTTACATTCTCCTAGGAAGAGAGAAAGCCAACAAATAGGTGTGTAACAAACAAGCCAAGTGGTGATAAGTGATATGAGAAATAATAAAGTTGCAGAAGGAGACAGAATGATCATGGGGATATACAGGGTGGTCACCAAAAGTGACATCTGAGGAGTGACATAAAGGAAACAAGGGATGAGCCACATGTTTGTGTAAAGAAAAAGCAGTCCTGGCCAAGAGAACTCAGTTCAAAGACCTTGATGCAGGAAAATATTTTGTGTCTTTGAGGAAGAGCAGAGTCTCTCCCTGTTATAGGAGATGCAGAGAAGAGGAGATGAGGTCCTGCAGGCCAGGCAGGGGCTTTGGATTTTACTTTGACTCAGATAGAAAGCCATTAGAAGAAGCTGGCTCAAATTTCAGAAAGATCCCTTGGGTTTCCTGTGAAGAGACCAAATTGGGAAAACTATGTGAAATGTAGTAGCAAGGAGGTAGTTAGAATTGACTGCGACAATCTCAGCAATCAGATTTGGTGGCTTAGAGTAGAAAGAGTGGTGGCAGACATCATGAGAAGAGGGTGGATTTGAAAAATATTTCCAAGATTATCAGGATCTGCTAATGAATTTGATGTGGAATGTAGAAAGAAAAAGGTTAATGACACAATCTCTATTTGGCCCAATCAACTGGAATCCATTTATTGGCAACTAGAATCCATCAACTGCAGGATGACCAAGTTTATGGGGATAAGTTGAGTTCAGGTTGGGACACATTAAGTTTGAACTGTCTCTTAGACCAAGAGAAGATGCAAAATAGAAATTTGCATATATATCCGCTGGCATTCAGAGAAGTCATCTAGGATGAGGTGTAAACTTCCAGAGTCACCAGTTCAGAGACAGTATTTAAGGACAAGGTGAGGTGACCTAAGAAAACCAAACACAAAACATGGTCAGGGACCTCTGCAGATCCTTGAGACTTTTTAGGAGGCACAGATGGACAACAATACTAATAACATTTGCCTTTTTCATTCTCATGCTCTCACAGAAATATAGTGGAGTTTTCTAGGAGGTCACATAACATCTGATGAATATGATATGAATATCCACCTGTCTTTTATTAACCCAGACATTAAAGAGATTAGCAAAATATAAAACAGTGCCACTCTTCTCACTAAATGGTTGGGAAAATATGGTTATTCTATATAACATATATATGTTACTTATATTAATATGTAATGAGTCTGGGGGCACCTGGGTAGCTCAGTCAATTAAGCATATGCCTTTTGCTCAGGTCACACCTGTGTGGGGTTCCCTGCTCATTGTGGAGTCTGCTTCTCCCTCTGCCCCTCCCTCCTGCTCATGCATGTGCTCTCTCTCTCTTTCAAATAAATAAAATCTTTAAAAAAAATATGTAATGAGTTTGTTATTTTTAAAGTTAATAAATGTTTTTAATTTTTATGCTTGAATTTCTAATTTAGTGATAGAAATAATCCACATAAGCAAGAGCTCTTTGGGATCCCCAATAATTCTAAAGACTGTAAAGAGGTCTAAAAAAAAAAAAGAGAGAGAGAGCATAAAGAGGTCTAAGACCAAAGAGTTTAAGAATTGATGACCTGTTTAGAGGAGAAAGAAAGAAAGCCTAAGATAAAAGGTAAGATGTATAAGGAAAAACCAAGAAGGAGAATGAAAAGAAGAGGAAGTTAGAAAAAATTTTTTCAAGATGAGAGCAATCACCCACCTCACATGCTGCGAAGATAATACTAAATAAAATAAGGACTCTTAGATTTGGCAATACAGAAGTCAACAGTTACTATGATAAAAGAATTTATCAGAGTGGTGAAGACAAAAATTTGACTAGGGGGAATTTAAGAAATAACAGAAAGACAAAACTGAGAGGGAAGTAGGATCAATATCTAATGAATTTAGTTTAAAAAGAAAGTAGATACAGAAATTGAATATAACATCAAAAGAGAATGGTGCTGTTTTTCCAAATAAAAATGTTTTAAAATATAATGTAATAATAGAAATTTTGAGGCATAGTAAGAACAACAGTTTGGAAGACAACTGCCATTGAAAATATGGTATGTCATATATTCACAGATCCAGGGAGAGTACATGTCATGTGACAGGGAACCATACTGAGAAACACTGTGGTCAGTTTTGAGATAGAAGAGAGAAGGACCTTCACTGGGGTTTCTACAGGAAAGTAAGTGTCAGGCAAGGCAAGCAGTCTTAGGATTGGTTAGTTTGAACAACTTCAGTGGGTTCCAGGGCATAGGATCTGCCCATTGTCATCTGGTACTTGACCCTGGGGTGGTGAGGACAGGTGTATAGTGGCCCAGAGTATGAGAGTCTCAGAGAGAAAGTGGTGTGGGTGTTGATTCTAGACTGACTGGTTTGCATTTGATTGACTGATTGATTGATTGGTTCCTGGAAGGGTGTGGGGTATAAACAAGGAAGGCAGGAGGCCAACGCAAGGTGATTCAGGCATATTAACAGTTGTCCAGAATGAGATGTCTGCCATATCTCTGCAGAGATATTGCCAATATCTGCAGTATGGCAGATATTAAAGGATCAAGCTTACAGAAGCTAGAAACATAATTAATACAGAGGACTACAATAGTATATTTACATGATGATGACAATTATCCAGGAATTAGGGAGGATTAATAATATAAGAAATAGACACCATGTCTTTGAGTAGGCAAGAATGGATGGGATCCAATGTATTAAAAAAGAAGTATGGACAGTTCTTTTATTATTATAGGCCAGAAGAAGTGGATGTAGGTACAAATCCAAGCAGGTTGGTAGATTTGGGAATAGGAGTGTACAGAGGCTCTCTTCAGATTGCTTCTATGTTGTCAATGATGGGAGGTTATTGGTAGAGAATAATGAAAGTAGAAGTAATGTTGGAGATCTGTTTGAGAAAAGATAGTATGAAATAATCATGTGGGAGATCAAGAAGATGAACTGGCAAGGGAAATGTAGTAGGATTATAGGGTAGCACTAAGGGCTCATTTGCGTTTAGGAATCACAAATTTAAAGTAAGATCAGACAGCAGAGTTGTGCTTTCCTCAGCTATACTCAAGTAGAAACATTCAATTATGACCACACATCCTAAAATCCTTCTCAACCCTGAATTGAGCTCTGAGATTTAGGATAATGATATTTAACCTATTTTGGCACATATTTCATGATTTATCTTTCTTTTTCTTTACCCTTTAAAGCAACCAACAGTTAACCTTAGATAAATGATGACCATACTTAGGTTTATTAATCATTCAAGCTACTCCCTCTCCCTGAACAACTGACTTAATAAGGAACAGACCTTAAGTACTATTAACAGCGGCTCAAAAAATGCTGAATAAAATGAAATGTTAATATCTTTATTTACCTAGGATAGTCCCCCCAACCAAATCAAATTAGCATAATACAAACAATACAACATCAACACTATTACCATCAATACTATTACTTATGCCTTAGTTAGTCACTTGTTCTGCCTTTGGAGTGTTATGCACAGTAGTGATGATATTTATAACAATAAAGGTCATATCTGTATTCTCTTGGCTTCTCATCACCCATTTTAGTACCACAACTGACAATCTTTGTCAGAATCACATTTGTTAAGAGCCAGCTAAATGCTATAAGGCCCATGTTTAAGAGAAAGAAAATGTGTCTAATCTTTCCTTATCTAACCATTGTCTACTATAATTAGCTATGTGAGATTTTTCGGTAATCATCTGGAGTCTAGACCTAATAAGACCTAGATCTTCAAATCAGAGTACTAGGAGCAATCAAGGATTCTGTCCATTTGAAAATCTGGAGCTCCCCTGTTAGAGAAGGTTGTATGATTACCATACATGGGTTCTGTCTGTTATATAAAATATTGTCTTTTAAGCCCTAGCAGATGAGACCCATACTGTTCCTGGAAAAAATTCTCTCTGTTCAAAACTCGCAAAAGCAACTATTATGTACTGCTCATGATCTATGGCTCACTTCGGCCTTCTGCTGTGGCTCCTCAAGACTGTCCTTGGTACTCTCTCCTTCTACTTTTCCATCCCCTCAACGTGAATTATTTTCTGTAATCAACTGAGTGTAAGCCACCATTTATCTGGGATGTAATGAGCACTTGCCATTTTTCTACCTGCCCAACACCTCCACAGCAAACACTCCATGTTTAGGAGTCTCCCCACTGTATAAGCTTTGTCTTCCCAGGAGAGAAGCCAGAGGCACCAGCCCAACAGTCTCCACCAACAGACACACTCATGGGGAGCTTTCAATTTGGAATTAAGCAACCCAAGGAAGCCAGACTGTGGCAGAATCCATTTTCTGAGTAGGGGGGCAAAGGATGCATCTGGCTTTTGTGGAAAATAATAGTGGAGTTTCTGGTATTTGGTGTTCCCTCTCAAGGCTATGAGCCCAGGTGGTAGAGGAAACACTGACTCACTCAAGCTGAGTCATGGTGTGTGTTTACCACTGTGACTGGCTGCATTACCTATAACCTAACTCACCAATCCCAGAAATTCCAGAGCTATCTGACAATCTTTAATACGGTGTTTTTTTTAACTATTGTTCACAACCAATTAGTAAGATGTAAAATCCATTTAGCAAATCACAACCAGAAATTTCTTAAAATGCAACAGAACAGAAAGAATGTTTAAATCTCATAAAGAGGTATCGCTCCACTCAAACTTTGTTTTATGTATCTATGACAGCATGAGAACGCCACAAGGTAAAATGTGCTTCTTGCTGAGAGTACCAGTCAAAACTTCTTTTAACAAATTCTTTTCCTGCTTTAACTAGTGGGAATAAGGATTTTGTTGCTGGCAACTAAAAATCCCTGATAGTGTTTAACAGGAACAGACTAAGGGTACAAGCTCATTCTCTTCTCCCCACCGTGCTCTAACCCCTGTTGGTTCATCACCTAGTGCCTTTCCATTAATCCCTATCCCATATCACATAGAAAGTTAGCTCATTCATAATACACATGTCACAGCTGAAGGGCATGCAGGAAGAAGTTTTGCATAAAACTAGAAAAACTAAAATTATATGGTTTATGTAGATATTCCTGTCTGTGATATCAGTTCCATTTGCCTTAAAAAATTTCTCAGATGGACGTGTTACATGAAGTTGAAACTGGAGGCCATGATCACCACTTAGTTAATGTATTTTTTTTTTCTCATGAGAATCTTTATCTCTCCAAGCATATTCTTGACTCATCCATGAGTGAAGTTAGGGTAGTCTACACAGGCACACCTCCTTTCTGAAAAGGAGATGTCAAAAACAATGTTACCCAGCTTGACTTTGATTAAGGAGTATGTTTCTGGTTTTTATCTATAGCATTCAATAAGCACATTTCTGTTATTTTATCATAATGCCATGCAATATTTATCTAAAGTTGTACAAGTTTTGTATTGCCTAAAGAGTATGTAGCCCCCAAATTCCTCTACATACTTTAAAATTCACCCCCTGCATTAAGCCAGAGGAACAGAGTTGTATTTCTGGAAATTATAGATTTGTTCCCTTATTCAATTACTTTGCAGATGAGCAGGATGCCTTCCACACCAGAAATGCATTCGCCTTTCTTCTATTTCATTACCCTTGTTTGTTTTTATGTTTTTCCCCATGCCACTCTTTGCATTCCTCTGCTGTATTTCAAAGATTCTTACAAACTACCTTAAAGTCTTCTTTGGAATGAGACAAGGTATAAACAAACAAACTCCGTTTCTTTTCTTTTCCACAGCCCCTACACACAGAAGGCTTGATTCAACTTATGCCTCAATTACTGTAAAAACCTTCTGGCTGGTTTCCCTGCCTCTATTTTCTCCTCTCATAAATGTTGGATTCCTCTTCTTCAATATTGTTTTCATCACTTTACCCAGCTGCTCAAAAACTGCAGTTGCTTGGTAATATCGCTGTTATAGATATAGTCTTCAGGCTTACATTCAGAACCCTCCATCAATTGCCCACACACTTCCAATTTTATCTCTCATGCTCACTAACAAGGTGCTTCTGTTCCAGATAATTCAAAATGATTGCCATTCTCTACTTACCAGTTGCAATTGTGCAAAACCCACCTCCAACCAAAGATAATATCTGTATTGCCTTTGGAAAATCATCTCGGTTGGAAAATGGGAATAACATTTTGTATGGTTTTTGTGAGAAGAGACAGCACATAAAAGTGTCTAGATTAGTTACATAATGAGTAAAAATGTCAATCTTCAAAGCACGTGGCACATAGTTGGCACCCAATAAGAAGTGTTTCGGAATAGACTATTTTTTTGCTTCTGTTCCTACTGTTTGCACAGCCCTGGAAAGCTCTGCTTCCTCCTCAACCATTAGTTCCTAAAGAGCAGGCAATGCGTATTTAGACTGAAATCAGACAAAGGGAGGTCTGAGTCCTGACACACTCCAACTGACTACTGCATCACCATGGGCAGTTGGCATCAGTGTCCTCCTGTGTGATCCTTCTCCAGCTTTGCTAAAGAAGTGGGCCCAGGAGCACAACAAAGAATATCTAAGACATGACTGATACAATCTCAGGAACACAATCAGTACTGTACCTTCTACTACTGTTTCCTTCATATTAACAATAAATAAATATCTTACTTAGTTTGGTTTTGTTTGATATCAGGTAATTGAGTTGTTCCTTTTACCCACAGAACCCAGGAAAAGTAACTGTTCCGCCTTCTAGCTACTAGTAAGCTTGGAAAAATCCAGTAGTAACTGTATCACTTCCTGAAAGGGTCTCACAATAAGAAATAAGAATGATGATAAAATGAGACTCCTGATAAAATAAGAACTTCAATTCACCATAAAACTGTATTCCCAAAACATTCTGGTTAGATTTGTTTAACTATATATGTGAGTATCACATATTACTTTTGTATTTCCAAAATATAGAACTTGACACTAAGCAAGTGTTTTGTATTTACTTCTGAACGAAAAAGTAGGCATGTCACCTCTAAAAATACATGACACAAATCACAAAGGCACTTTCTTTCTGTGATGGAGCATTCTCACAAAGACCTTTTCCAATTCATCACACCCAAAGACAATCTATGGTGCCAACAAGTTTTGTCTTGGCATGGCCTTCATTTATAAATCTTGTTAATTCTAATACTGCTTCTTTCTACAATTCCTGATATATCCATGTGTTAAATTTCTGCCTTCAGTTGGTACTGCCAAATCCCACAGTAGCACCTCCATCACCTATCTCAATTCCTAAACAACTTTAAACCTAACATGAAATGAAGAGTTACAGAGTTTATTTCTTAATTCCGCTTCAGTCTACTTTTATTTATGCTGTGTGTTATTGATTGAATTGTGTCCCTCAAAAAAGATATGTTAAAGTCCTAACCCCTAGCAGCTTAGAATGTGACCTCACTTAGAAATGGGGTAGTTCC
>PITA01001004.1:170500-214110 GCA_004023965.1 Spilogale gracilis
CTGGGTGGCTCAGTTGGTTAAGCCACTGCCTTCGGCTCAGGTCATGATCCTGGAGACCTGGGATCGAGTCCCACATCAGACTCCCTGCTCGGCAGGAAGCCTGCTTCTCCCTCTCTCACTCCCCCTGCTTGTGTTCCCTCTCTGGCTGTGTTTCTCTCTGTCAAATAAATAAAATCTTTAAAAAAAAAAAAAAAAAAAAAAAGAAATGGGGTAGTTCCAGATGCAATTAGTTACAATGTGTGTATTAATCCAATATAACTGGGTCCTTATAAGGAAAAAAGAGACAAACACAAAGAGAACAGCCACATGAAGACACAAAGATAGGGAGAGAAGGCCATGTGAAGACAGAGACAGAGACCAGAGACATGCTGCCACAAGCCAAGGAACATCAGAGGTTCCCAGAAGCTGGAAGAGTCAAGGAAGGATCCTCCCTGGGGGATTTTGTGGGGGGGTATAACTCTAGTAGCACTTGATAGTAGACTTAGGGCCTCTAAATCAGGGAGACAATAAATGTCTGTTGTTTTAAGCCACTCTTTTTGGTATTTTTGTTATGGCAGCCCTGGGACACTAATATACTGTTAGTCTGTGCTTAGCCCCTAGCTGCAGAAGGTAAACTCTCCTTTAAACAGTGCCGGGCAAACAGTGTGTCAATGCACTATTTTGCATTGTCTTAAGTTCCTTCTTCCCAGAACTCAATGGCACTCTTGGGTACCAGTGGATGGGAAATAGGGTAATCCAGGGAGAGAAACGAAACAACAGAGACTTTGGACACAGAAACAAACTGAGGGACTTGGAGGGAGGGGGGTGGGGGGAATGGGAAAGCCTGGTGGTGGGTACTGGGGGCACCTAAAGCGTGGAGCACTGGGTGTGGGGAATGGGGAATGAATCTTGGAACACTGGAAAAAAAATTTAAGTAACAATAAAAAAAAAAAAACCCAGTGGATTAATGGATGACTTTTCTTTAAAGTCTCTATAGTTTCTTTTCCAGCAGCAACGAAGTGACAGGGCAGTGCAATGACATTTAAAGAGCGGGACCTCTGATTCCACAGTTAAAAGCCCACACAATGTGCACATAAGCTACAATAAACACTATTCCCACTGTTTCTAGACATCACATATTTCAAGCAGCTCAGGCTAATACTCTCTACACTGTCAGAAAAACTATCCCAGACTCAAGAGGGCTGACCTCTCTTCATCTGCCAAAGAATGGCAGCATTGGTCAACTGCACCATCTGCAAAACAAAAGTTGGGCTTTTTAAACACAATCAAGGGCCTGTTTGACCTCAGGTGGGGTCAAAGTCCCAGGAATGAACACTCTCTAGCTGATATTTTTCCCATTTTTTTTCCTGTGTTTTTTATTATACCCTAATTAAATGAAAAACTCCAAGTAGAGGGCACAGATTTGACTTTTAAAAACCAGATGTCTCATGTTTTGGGTCCTCCTTTTAAATTAACATAGGCAAACAATGTTATCTCCCTGTTAACAAAGGAAACTATCTTCTGGGCCCTTTGTGTTCCTTACAGAGACTCTGGGTAAATGAAGGCCATACTTGTTCCACTAGACACATTTGCCCAGGACAGAAGGGTGCCAATTCAGCCAGTTCCTTTATAGGAAATGCCACCCAGCAGCCTGGCCCGGATCTCCTGTAAGCTCTGCATATTGTTGAGGCAGCTCACAGGACATGCTCGATCAGTCAGATGGTATCCACAGCTGCTAACAGCCACCGTTCGCCACTCTGACTCCCTGTGTGCAGTTTTCCTTTGGCTCCCTCCTCCAGCACTTTCTATGACCCTCTGCCCACAGTAAGGAGATACTTGTGGTAAATCCACAAGTCTTTGTCAGAGTAATTAATAACAATAATAATCAGCTTGGGGGAGCTGACTAGTGCAAAGGGAAGAGGTACAGTCTGCAATTTTCTTGGAAGGTAGGATTTTCCCCTCTTTAAAATGTGAAGGTTCTGCTTTCCTGAAAGAGCAGCCTCCAGTTCTATGATTAGCATCAGGAACTGGAGAGGCTCCATCAGACCGAATCTTTGATTTCAAGGCAGCTTTGTTTCTCAAACCTGGTAACAGGCTCTTGAGAAGGTTGGTCATAGCTTGGAAAAGCAATTCAGTAGGTGATGCATAGACTTCAGAGAAAGCAAGCAAGCAAGGATGCGACTTACATTTTTTTTCATTGTAAAAAGAACGGATAGCAACATAGGTGGGGAGAGGGATGTGGGTGGGGTTAACTTATACATAGTTATTTTATACTGTGCCATCTTGCAGCAGATTTTCTGAGGACTTTGTGTGGGTTTGTTAGGGAAGTAAAAATTGGGTCAGAATAGTTTCACACTCTACTACAACGTTCGTTGCGTTGTTTTTTTTATAGCCTCAATTTAGGCAAATCATATTCATGTATCATTGCTAATTTTCAAAACAATGACACAAGAAGGCTTTGGCTAAAAAGGAGTAACATATTTTAATCTATTCTTGCTTTTCCCTAATTTATCAGTTCAACATTATAATAAGGGACTCAAAAATTGTTCTGTAAATATCATTCCTATTTTGCCAGAAAGATGATTACACTGTTTTGTGTTGAAAAAGTTTATCAAGCCTGAATATATTTTTTTCCAAAAAAGAAAAAGAATTTTCTTAAATGGACACAGGATTTTCCATATTTACTTAGATGGCATGATTATCAAATTTATGACTAAAAGGAAATTGTGAGTGTCATAAAATGAATTGAATGACAGAGTCAGGATTCAAAATTATTTAAATGTAGTAAAATTATGGGAAGATCTAACATGACTATATAGCATGATTGTAACATTTGTTATAAATGGAAAGGCTGGTACTGGAACTCAAAATAACAATTACATAAGGAAGGATGAGGTGGCTATAGTTAAAGAGTGACATTTGGGGGAATGACCATATCAATTTTGTTTAGTACAACCTCAATGTGAAGTGGCTTGCCAAAAAAGTTAACACATCATAGTTTGCCTCCTAATGCCAGAACAAAGACAAGATTCCTGCTCTCCTAATCACAGTTCAGCTGCAATGGGAATCTCAAAACTTACTTGCTTCTAGGTAGTGCTCATTAACAGCCGACATGATCCAGACCAGTTATTCTGAAAATTTTAAGAGTCATAAACCCTTTAACAATCTGAGCAAAGTTATGGGTCTTCTGCCCAGAAAAATGTATATACCTATAATTTTGTATCCCATTTCCAGGTGTTAACAGATCCCTTAAAAATTCTATAAGTAATAATCCTAAGCTCTAGTTAGCCACGGATTCCTGATCAGGAATTCCTGGTCTAGAATATATCCAGACCAACCAGAATCAGAATGTTCTAGAACCAAGGTTCACCCCAAATCTCATACTGAAATGTTTACTTTGTTCATTCTTCCTTAAACCCAAGACTGAGTTGCAAGGCCTGAAGTGGCTGTCACTGATTTATCTAGACTATGCTAGTTTTCTGCTATCACAAAACAATGCAGTGCAGTCAATTCAATCATTTTGGCAAATATCAAATATCTGAAGTCCTTCTTCACATGAATAGACATTTAACTAATTGATTTTTTTCTGTCTTAACTTCCTATCCATAATAGGCATAATAATACTAGCTAAGATTTATTTACTAAGCATGCACTACATGTCAGACACCATGCTAAGCCTTTATATAAACATCCTCACATCAATCCTATGAGATGAATAGTTTTTCCCCAGTTCAGATGAGGAAACTGAGGCAGAGAGAAGTTGAATAACTTATTAGAAATCACACTTTTTAGAAACTGGGAGCAGACAGAAATGGTGCCCACATCTGTCTGACCGCAACCTGGCTACTAAGGTGTGTTGCCTCCAGGCATGATAAACAATCCAAGCTGTCTTTCTTCAGAACAAACTGTTAAGCATCCATGATGTTGATTAGCATTGTTATTGGGTCATAGTCACTTTTTTTTTTATATTTTATTTATTTATTTGACACATAGAGAGCACAAGCAGATGGAGCAACAGAGATAGAAAAAGAAGCAGACTCCCCACTGAGCAGGGAGCCTGATGCAGGGCTAGGTCCCCGGACCCTGGGATCATGACCCGTACGGAGGCAGACGCTTAACGACTGAACAACTGAGCTACCCAGGCACCCCAATCATAGTCACTTTTAAGGATAAAGCAGAGCATTCATACTGATAGGTTTATAAATGAGTTGCGACCCTTTTAAATTTCCAGTCTTAATTTTCATTTCACATTTTCCTTAATGTTTGTGAAAGAAGTACCCTCTTTTGTCTATATGTCACACCACCTGTTCCTTCAACCTTGAATTACAAGCCTCTGATTTGGGGATTTATATTTTAAATACATTACTTTTCAGAGTTACCAACTTTTTTTGTTATTCCATACCATAGCCCTGACCTGATTCAAGCACCTTTAATAAACAGGTATGAGCAAATCTGGAAGTGCTTCCTAACTCTAACTCCGGATACTGAATTAATAAAACTCACTCTGTTGAATACTAGCTCTCAAAGGAACTCTAGGTTACATAATGTTTTTGTCTCATGGGGATTCAATGACAGAAGCTGTGAGAGAAACAAGACACGCATTATGTTTCATCCCTCCTTGACATCTCTCTCCAACTATTTTCTGATGAGCAAGCTCACATTTGACAGTCTTTCCCCCCTCTTCTACTACTACCTCCCTGTTTCTCCTATGTCCTTCAGCCTTTAGATTCCAAGAAAAACCCTCCTTTTCCTCTTTGAATTTTTTGAACAGAGGATGCTGTATATCCACAAAGAGAGATTTGTGTTCACTGAATTTAAAAAAAAAAAAAGCTGGAAAATTATTACCAGAATCTTTATAAGTTACAGAATATAAGACAATCACATAATGCGATACAATCTCCTCAGATATGAGTTTTGTGCCACAGAACTCTGATTTTGTTTTAAAGAAGATGAGAGCCCACAACTTAAACAGGAGCAGGGAAGTAAGGAGGAGGTGCCCTCTCTGATCCCATAAGGAGCATTTCTAGCACACTTACCCACAGTTCAGATTCTTACATTAATGTGCCTCACAGATAATCTCACTAAATATCAAGCTGGGAAATGAACACTGGCAGAGTCCTGGTAAATTCTCTTAAACTGGCCCCTGTTGGGAGCAAACATCTCAAAATGTGTTTATTATAGATCAAGATAGTACTTGTAAAGATTGTCCATCGTATATGTAAAAAAATCTCCTAATAAACATATCTGACAAATCATGATAGCCTCCATATTTCTTTGTTTAATTCTCAGTTTTCTTCTAAGACCTTCTTGAAGTTCGGTTGTAATGGATCATTACGTCCATAATGTGCTCAATGTTGGAGTGAATTTTGAACAGTTTTTAGGCTGCATACTGTTTTCTTCCAGATAATTTACTGGATTAAAATTAGCAGTGTGAAAAGCTGTAGAGAAATCTAAATGCCTGCCAAATCAAAGAAATAATCACATTTTTATGAATATTTAATATCATAGTCATGGCAAATAAGGCAAGTAATTAGTACTTACCATAAATTTGCAAAGTATTATTTTATGTAAATGTTACATTCTACTAGTTTGATATGAATTATTCATTGTATAACCAGACACTGACACAAACCAGTAAACATTTAAATCTATGTGCTATTAGTTTACTTACCTTCAATGATTTTGTGCAGAATATATACATATTTTTGTCCATAAATTCATGTTTTCCCCCTCTTGCCCCAAAAAGGAACAAAAGACAATGAGAAGAATGTTATTTAAAGTCATTTACTATATATTCAATAGTAAAGAAACTTAAGATGCAAATGTGAAATATGTGGTCCCCTCATGTGTGCAGATGAAGAGCCCCCCGGCTCTGTTTCTGCCTCTTCACCTCTCATGTGGATTTTTAATGAAAAGTGGTAGTGAGTGATGTTCTAAAAACAAAAATGTTGGAGAAAAATAATTACATACTACAAATTGTTTAGTAAAGAATTAACCTTATCCAAAAGAGAGGTCTGGCCTTTGCCCTTAGCTACTGAGAGGTGATCTTTTAGCTCCTGAAATGCCATGCCTCGCAGGAGTGTCTTTGTTTGCCTGGGGGCCTTTGGACACCAAGGAGTCCAACAACACTATTTATGTTGGGCCATGTGGTATCTGTTGCTCTTGGGAGGAACTGGGGACTAAGGGTGTCAACCTAATGTCCAGAAGAGCTGGAGACTCAAGGACAGCCATGCGAATGAGATGTGACTGAGTGCCAATAAACACTAGACACCCAGGCTCGGGTGAGCTTCCCCTGTTGGCAGTTTTCCATGCATACTGCCACACGTGGATGCCAGGAAGAGTTAATGCTATCTGTGTCTCAACGGGGAGAGGACAACTGGAAGCTTAGCCTTTAGACCCCTCTGGAGTCTGACCTATGCCTATCTTCCCTTAGCTTATTTTAATCTGTTATAATCCATAACCATAAGTATAACAGTTTTCAGAGAGTTCTGTTGAGTCCTAAAGAATTCTCAAACCTGAGGGTGGTTTGGGGAATCCCCCAAACTTGCACCTGACACCAAAATTGAGAGTAGGCCTGTAAGAACCGTACCCTGTCTCATGTTAGAGTTGGTTAAATTTTGCATAAATAGTCATTGAAGGAGACACTGGATTCTATACTTGAGAAATGAAACCAAATAACATATCCTTGGGAGAGAAAGAGTGGGCCCTTAAACCCACTCTCTTTGAAGTGGAGGCGTTTTCTTTCCTGTTTTTTGTTTTTTTTTTTTCCCCCTGAAAGTCCCACTGCCTCTCTTCTTACTTTAAGAGGTCAGTTGAGCTCTAAACTGATTCCAGAGATACAATGCCAGAGGGGATCAAGGCAAAGGAGTCGTCCCAGGCAGCAGATCTCCTAAAAGTCATTGCATTTCTAGCACCTTCTCCAATCTTCCCACAGTTCACCTGCTCAAACATCACTTTCCCAGTAAGTCTTCCTTAATGTTCTTACTTGAACTTAAACCATCCCCCTCAACCCCAGGCTTTATAGCCCCACTATCTGTTTTATTTTTCTCCACAACATGTATCTTTAATACACTATATATGTTACTAATTATTTTGCTCATTTTCTGTTTCCACTCATGAGCCTATAAATTCAATTAAAGAAGGGATTTTGTCTCATTTTGTTCACTGTACCCCCACAACTAGAACAGCAACTGAGACATAGCACGCGTTCAACAAATTTTTATTGAACAAATGAAAAAGTAAATCATTCTATATCGTAAATTCTTAAGGGAAACAATATGTCCATAGGAAGTCTGGAGGACTTGTCCTGAATCTGACAGATGGGTTTTTGGGGGATTCCATTCAACACAATAAAATGGCAATGGTTTTCCAGAAAGCTTTCCTTTTATTCACACTGGTCATAAGATTGATAAACTTTGAGAAGACTAAAATTTAAAATTTTGGTGGCTGAGGGTAGAAAGGGAGAAAATCCCACCACCAATCTAGAAAGCCTATCTTGGTCTAGTTTAAAATTATTCTCATTTCAGGAAATTCATTATAAACCAACATACTTTTAGAGCACAGGTGCTCAATATGGCAAAAGGGAGGCCATTGGCTCCATATTCACATTGCCCAAATCTTTCCACTCATGTGTCTTCTTACTCAGTCTACCGTTTCACTATGATTTCTGAAACACACACACAATCAGCCAGCAAGATTCTTAACCTGCTTGATTAAGAATCACCGTGGAAGATACAGCCTAACCTAAACACGTCTTCCCTCATCCAGGAAGGAAAGCAGTACAGACTAAGTCAACACTATTCCATTCACAGGCCTGTGAAGAAAAAGAAAGTCATCAATATGCACTAGGTATTGGTACACTTGAGTTTTCCATGGCCCTTCCCTTTATTTAGGGAATCAACAAAACATGATTACTACATTGTCCATCCCAGGTCTTAAATACCACTTTAAGTAAAGAAATCCTTGACTTTAAGAAAATAACAATCAGACCAGTCAGGAAGTAGCAATGAAAAATGGCTGCTAATACTTTTCACTGAAAGAAATGAACTAAATGGAAGTTTCTTAAACATTGATAAAAGAGGCAAAAAAAAAGTTCACAGGCAACCTTGAGCACTATTCTTGTAAAACTTGCTCCTTCGGCTCAGGGGAGAGGGAAATGTGGAGGTGATGGTCAGATGAAATTTCAGTTAATGCAGATTAAGTTCTGGAGATCTACCAAACACACAGTTTCTATAGCTAACACTATATTATATACTTAAAATTTGCCAACAGAGTATATCTTATATGTTGTGTTCTTACCACACACACAAAAATAATGATTAATTCATTAACAAGGGAAGCTAGGGGAAATTTTAGGAAATAGTAAATATATCTATGGCAAATACATCTGATGGTGGTGATGGTTTCATAGATGTATACTTACTGCAAATTCATCAAATTGTATATAGTTAATATAAACCACTTTTTGCATGTCAATCATACCTCAATAAAGTAGTTTAAAAAAAAAAACTTGCCCTGTGTCCTGATAATTCAATGCCCATAAAAACAGACCATGTTCAGTAGGCAAAATTATTTAAAATAAATTCAATGAAATGGCTGAAACTAAGTGAAGTCAAGGGAATATGACAGCATATAAAATTCTAGAATCTCCTGTTTTATAAGAACATTTTTTCAGAACTCCCAATCACTCCTAATTCTCTTTTCAATCTAAGAAAATATGCTATGAAGTTAGATTTGCTGGCTTGAAGTCTATATGAACTTCTGCAACTCACTAAAATTCCATCAAAGGAGAATAATAGCATTCACCTCACACAGGGCTATTATCAGGGTCTGAGGACCAAACTCCTCCAAGATCTTAGCCTAACATCTGAAATAGCACACATGTTCCATAAGTGCTATCTGTATAATTATTGCTTGTCTTATTGATATCACCTCTTTCTTTCTTTTTTTAAAAATATTTTATTTACTTATTTGACAGAGAGAGAAAGTACAAACGGGGGAGCAGCAGGTAGAGGGAGAGGGAGAAGCAGGCTCCCAGCCAAGCAGGGAGTCTGATGTGGGGCTCAATCCCAGAACCATGGGACCATAACCTGAGCTGAAGGCAGATGCTTAACCAACTCAGCCATCCAGGCACCCCTTAATATGACATCTTTCATTTCGAATACTATTGCACTTGCAGCTGAAGAAGATTATGCTGTTAGAAAAAGGGGTCAAAACTATTCAATAATTCTTCTTGTCTACATCATAAAACTGTTTAAGGATTTCCTCACAATATCATCTCATTAGAAATGAGCAATAGAACTTCTCTACTTTGGAAAGATTTTGTTTCCCCTGTGAGCTCTTCATTCAAATGCACATGTAATTAAAGAGGAAGCAGAAGAGAAACCTTAAATTTTAAGTTGTTCAACTGAGGATGCATAGATATTCACATATCCATATGAACATAAAACCTGGATTTTCAAACTCAAACTTTGATTTAATGTAACCAGATGCTAAATAAACCATTTTGACTTTAATTTCAGCAGAGACCCCAAGACAATAAATACCATATTTCAACGTGAGACACAAGGCCACCAGTCAGAACACGCATGGGACCTGGTTAAAAACCGCTATTCAACACTTTTCTCACTACTAATCCTCAGCCTAGGAAGGACTGAGGGAACTGAAAAAGGAGTTTGGTTATTAGAGAACTTTTTGCAGATCTACTCTGCTATACGCTGTGAGTGCCAACCTTCCCCAAGATTAAGGAACTTGGAGTAGAAGTCAGTGCATAAGGAAAGTTTAAGGAAAGGACTTTGATGGGATCCCTCTGAAAGCCTGACATATATCCTCTAGAGCTGGGAGACATCATGGACTGGTGTCTGACTCTGGGATTTCGAAAGGGAGGAAGATGATAGCCAGCTCTTCTGCCAGTGAAATAGAGACTGTTGTCCTGGCTTGCATATACTCCCAGGGTTTGTTGCAGCACAGGATTCCTGAGTATTCCCAGATGTGGTCTTTCATATGAGAAAACCAGCACAATACTAACATAGGACCTACCTAAATAGATGAAGAGACCCCATTAGGGTGTGAACTGCTGAATTCCCAGGGCTGAGGACCACATATGTGACCAACCAGGGGAGACACATTAGCAGTTAACAAATCCCCAGCAATTGTGTGTGTCTATGTGTGTGTGTCCTACAAGAGAAATGTAGCTTTACCAATCTCCCATATCCAGGGAGCACCCAAGCCATCAGTGTGACCTGCCTACCTCCCTCTCCTCTTCCATACCATCTCTAACTCTGGTTAGAGAGAGATAGAGTACTGTATGGGGCAAGTGGCACCAGCACCTCAGCAGCCCCACCAGCCTACAGGGGGACTGTTTGCAGCTGGCCCAAGCTAAAGGAAAAAGTTTTCCATTAAATGAAAACAGGTATTTTACTTACTACCCTAGTTTGATGTATTAATTACTAAACTGAAATTAATTACCAATGACAATCAGAGGATCATTGTTATCTGGAGGTAACCAGAAAATCGAGAACCAGCGCTCAGGACAGGAGAAAAACAAGCAGTTGGGGAGATGAACAAAGGTATTTTCAAGTATACCTCATGAACCCATTGTCCAACACAAGGACTAAGTTATTAAAGAACATCCTTGCCAAGCTTACTAAATCAGCTCTGCTATATACTTTCCACCCTTGGTAAGGCAGGAGCCCCTGCCCACAGTGACACCAGGACTGGCACTGGTTGAGGGGAACATGAGGACTATTGAGAGCCCCCTAGTTCCACATATACTGGCCTCACCCACCCCTGAGACCTCTAGGCCCTCCTTGCAAAAGGGAGAGGAGACCGCAATGTCTCAATACCCATGTTTCCTACCAAGCCTCCTTCCCAGTCCACACCCAAATGTGCACCCAAGAGCTAAACACAGGAAGTGATGGCAGGAATGACTATTGCTCATTTCAAGTGGAGTGACTAACAAGATCCAAGAATGCCCCAAAGCAATTCTATCAGTTTTCCATCAAACAATTTTTAAGGACTCCATTATCAATTTATTTTACAATAAATGAAAGGGCCCCTCCCTCATAAATTTCCATGTAGTTGTGATGGCTGGAGAAGCAGTCATTCCGGGTAATACTCCCAGTACCCTATCCCTAGCCCAGCCCAGCCCAGCCCAGCCTTGTTTCTAGCAATGAGAGAGGGGATGTTGTCAAATTTAGAACTGACTTGAAAAAGTGTTATTTCTAAACCTAGAATAAAACTCGAAACATTTGGAATTTGTATTTCATTTGGCTCTGGAAAAGACGAATTTGAAGCTGCTGCAGATTTTGTGATCTTCCCTGAGGAGTCTTAGAGGCTAGGGAAGTAAACTTTGGTGTCCTATAGTAAAGTATAGAGAGTAGAGTATAGAGGCCATGATATTTCAAAATATGTGGGCAAAAAAGGCTACATTTCTCAGTGTTAACTCGGTTGGTGGTAATCATTTCATACTCTTCCATGTAAGCTGAGAAACTGTTAGGTGAGCGGGTTTATAACCCTGGGAACAATTGCCCTCCATAGCCAGTAATTCCTCCTTATGATGCCAGAACAAAAAGTTCCACTTTTGTCCTTGTAGCATTAACAGCAGGAATGGTTCTGATTCTTTTATCTACCCTAAAATGACACACACAGACACGCAGACACTGATACACACCAAAAAAGTCCAAGCATGGGAGAATGTGTCTGACAAGCACAATGAGCAGAAGAGAGCTGGAAAGTGGAGCCATGTACTCTGTAGGACTCTTCTTGGCTTGAAGGGTTTGGTCTGTGCTTGCAAGCCACATGCTGTAAATGAGGAAGTCCACTGCGGTGTTGACAGGTAAGATACAGTAAGTGCCTATCAAAAGTCAACTCACAAAACCAAGCTTTTGACAACACACTGTGATGCTCAGTGGGAAACATAAAATTTGCCAGTTGGCCCAGCAACAAGGAGCAGCACATCCAGGAAGCTCAGCTTTCTCTCTTCTACACCAAGGGGACAGCCCCTTTTGATTTCAGGTTGGCATGCAGAAAGGACAAGAAAAAGAGACAATAATTGCTTATGATCAAAAGATTGTGAAGAAGAAAATAAAACAGTGGAAATCATTCAGTTCATCCTGCTCCTTCTGGAATGTCATCAATACACAGTGAATGTAAAAGACAGAAACCGGGACCAGAGAATATTACAGCAGGAAGCAGGAGTCTACCCACACAGACAAAAAGATGGAGCTCATGTAAATGTTTGCCTTTCATTTATTTTGAGCAAACATTTCCTTCCACGTAACAGACTCATCCTGATCAGCCACTTCCACCTGGTGTTCTTCAAACCAGATGGAAGTGTAAATTATTTAAATACATGATCTTCCATTAGCTGGTGAGCTTAAGTGCCTCAAAAAAAATTGTTTTAAGTGCTTTCCAGGATTCTAGAAAGCATTTGCACAAGGATAGATAAACATATTTTCAAGACACAACTCCAATGACAGCAATTTTTAGATTTTAAAGTACAGTCAGCATTAACATCTATAAGTAATTATGACTTCTGCAAAAGACTGTTTACACTGTAAAAGTAAAATCAGAGCTAATGAGCTAATTAAGAAAGGGTTTCTTCCCCTCCACATGACACTATTCCACAAAATCCAAACATGTTCATCATGATACACTGAGGAATTATAAAGACCCATCTTAAATTGTTTCTCCCATTCACAGTTTCAAAACATTTTTTTGAAAATACACTTTTAAGTAAAAAATTTGATGGTAGATTTTAAGTTTAATCAGTTTCTTGACAGGAAATGATGTTAACAGTCATCATAATGCAATAACCACTGTGTTTATGTGTGCAGGCAATGTGTAATGGATGGACTCATGAGTGAAGACATCACAGTTAACTTCCAAAGCTGTAATTACTCCCTTGAAAATAGAATTATAAAAGGAGTATATTGCACTTAAGTATTCAAAATTCATAATATTTCAGAAATTGGAATGATCATACAAATCAACTGGATGGGAACTTATCAACCTGATCTTGTTAAAATATAGATTCTAAATCTAGGGTCCTGGAATGGATCCTGAGATTCTCCATTCCTAACAAGCTCTCAGATCATATAGATGGAGTTGGTCTGTGGAGCATCCTTTAAATGACAAGGCCCTATTTGTTAGATATGCCCTCATCAGCCCCTCTGGAGATGGCACATGTTGGGAGAAAAAAATGTGGAAAAGGCATCGAATTTCACAAGATAAGTAAAAATCTTCTTTTCCCTTAGTATAGTATTAGTAAGTTTTATATCCAGCAGTCAGTCAGATATCAAAATAAGGGCTACCACACTGTGGTGCAGTAGTTTTCTAAACTTAGTTTAGTGTAAGGAACCACTCTTTCCAAGTCATTTTATTCAGAAGTCCAGTCTATAAAGAACATAAAGGTGGAATTGCTTGAATTAAGTGTGTGTACATGTATGTTTACATGTGTTAGCACATGTATGTACTACTATGCGCCCTGCGTGTGTGGTATATTTGCATGTGTCTGGCATATGGGCATGTGTGAACATGTATGCACCAGTGTGCAGCATTCATGTGTAGGTATGTGTTCATATGCATGGCGTATGTGCATGCATGTATAGTGTATTTGGTGTGGGGGTGTGTGTGCATGTGTGGTATGTATATACATGTGCTCATATGTATGCAAGTATGTGTGCATGTGTAGTGTGTGTATAGTTTCACTCATCTGGCCTCTCTAATCTTCACTCTGACTCTCCCAGTCCCCACCCAATGTCCAAAGAATAGAAGTTCTCAACTTTGGCAAAAGCAGTCTGAAAAGAACTGTGACCTTGAAGAAGTATCTTTTGGGATCTCACTTTTCTTGTTTGCATTATAAAAGTCTTGATTCCAAACTGAGTTGCTCAATAGAATGATCCCAACCTCAGACAGATGGTATGTCTAGATTCAGGTCTTATTTCAACTCCACTTCCCAATTTCTCCCATGAACTTAATTTTTCCTAATTGTCCTTTGACGGTGATATTTGAGATTCCTCTTCCTTTTCTCACTCCATCAATACTGTTCTTTATTCCCATAACTTTGCTTACATGGGTTTATTCCTTATTTGACTTGACCACCTTCATTTTATTCCTCCCACCAGTGGTGGATGGCTAAAGGGAAACCATGTCCTTCAAGCTCTAATCATCTTCTTTCCCATCCATCATCAGCCTCATCCATCACAAAATCAGATCAGCAGAGTGAACAGGTGCTACGGAGGTTTAAAAAATCCATTCAAAGTTTCTGTTTTAGATAAAATTTACTTACCAAATCTAGCTCTTAGGAACCCCTGCCTCTTTCCAAGGTTAATTGCTGCTATTAATAGAGCTAATTCTAAAATATACTTTCTTTACATGTTTGAGGATTGAAATGTTTATAAATAACATACTTCTCTTCACCAACCAAGTTCAGAATTGACACACAGAACCAGGAAAATGAAAATAAAGTATCACCTTTGTTCCTGAAAAAGCTGTTGAAGAATTTGCTTCAGATGGAAGGGCACAATGGGCTTGCTAACAATGTGTGACAGAATTAAAATTATGCATTATGTCAAGGAAGGACTGCAGTGCTGCAATCACAGGCCTCCTCCACCCCCACCCCACACTAGGCAGAACCAGTCCAGCTAAGTTACTACATATCCATGAGCAGACAAGTACATATGTTCAATGCAAGTTGGGAAAACTGAGACTGAGATTAAGAAATGAGCATGCCCTATTTATTCTTCTCAAACTCATCTGTCATACTCCTCTTGTTCTGCTCACCTCTCTCTCCTCCAGAATGAGTGAGTAAGAAGAGGAGGAAAAGCTGGAAGTGGTAGGATGTCACTTCACACGGCAACAAGAGGAGTGGAAAAACATGTCTCCTCTGAACATGGGCTTTTATATGGGGGATTTAATATACTAAACTTTCCAATTCTCCCCTTACATATAGATGTACTCTCTGCTATTGTGCTCACTATTAATTATCAAGTCTCCGGTTTCCATTTAATTAGCATAAATTTATCAAACAAGGTACTATGTCAACATTGGTGAGGGATACAAAGTTAAGACACTGTTTATGCCTTCAGGATGTTTAAAAATCTAATTGGAGATACCAGACTTGAACAAGTAAAATTAAACAATTAAGTATTTTAATAGCATTTCAAGACAATACTATGAAAGATGTCATAGACCAGCACACAATTAACTTCCACCTTAATTAATAGTAAAATAAGAATCCAGAAGAGGAAAAAATCTTGATAGGCTGGGGTTGTAGGAAAATATTTTACTAAGTTGGTGTGATTTAGGTGCTCAAAAATGGACAAGGATGGATAAGGAAGAGAGAAGAGGGAATAATATCAAGGTGTGTAAGAAGCCAGAAGAAAAATCATAGCCCATGGAGCAGCTGTTTTACAAGAGAAAGCTTACAAAACAATATAAGAAATTTCCACCAAAACACCAGGCACCAACATTCACTACCTAACTTGCTAATGGTGCGTCCCACACCCATGCTCCCCTGTGGACACAACCCCATCCATTCAGGCTCAACTACAGGTCCCTTCAAAGAGCACATCTGCTCAAACCCTGCTAACACCAGCCACACCCCCCACCCCTGCACTTCTGTGGATCTGCCCCCTCCAGTATGATCTTGGCTGGAGAATATCCAGAGTGGTGTCACAAGCCTAGCAATGTGCCAGCAGCCCTGACAGAGGCTAGTACCACTCTAAAGGGACTCCTGCCCCAGGAAGAGGGAAAGATAACAACACACAACAATCAGACTGTGGCCCTAGCAGTAGAATAGGGGCAGACAGCTGGTCTGACTGTAGGTCCCACCCACCAACAAAAGCCTTTCAGGTGCCCTGCAACTTAGTGCTACTACATCTATAGCAAAGGCCTGGTCTGCCTGTTCATGCTAAAGGCAGCCCCAGACTGCCCCACTAACAATACAAGGACAAAACCCAACCCGCAACAGGCAAGAGAGTCATTGCAGATGACTGGACTGAAGGAAAAAGTGCCTCAGCCACAATAGCAAGGTGTTCGCGATAGACACAGGAGACACCCTACAGGGACTTAAGGTAAGGACTTAACACCAGGACTTAAGGGTGGAGGACCTCGGGGCGCCTGGGTGGCTCAGTTGGTTAAGCGACTGCCTTCAGCTCAGGTCATGATCCCGGAGACCCAGGATCAAGTCCCACATCGGGCTTCCTGCTCAGCAGGAAGCCTGCTTCTCCCTCTCTCACTCCCCCCTGCTTGTGTTCCCTCTCTGGCTGTGTTTCTCTCTGTCAAATAAATAAAATCTTTAAAAAAAAAAAAGTGGAGGACCTCAATAATATCTTTAACAAAGAGATAGAAAACAAAAAAAACCAACCAGAGAGTAACTCAATAAATGAAATTTAAAAATAAACTAGGTGGAATAGACTAGTGGAAGCAGATGAATGGATCAGGGACCTGGAGGACAGAATAACTGAAAGCAACCATGCTGAAGTGGTGGGAGGAAAAAAAAATACAAAATGAAAACAGACTTGGGGAATTTTGTGACACTGTCAAGCATAATAAAATTTGCATTGTATGGATTTCAGAAGGAGAATAGAAAGAAAAGGAGGCAGAAAATTTATTTGAAGAAATAATAGCTGCAAACTTCCCGAATCTTGCAAAAGAAATAAAGAAAGAAAGAAAGAAAGAAAGAAAGAAAGAAAGAAAGAAAGAAGGAAGGAAGGAAGGAAGGAAGGAAGGAAGGAAGGAAAGAAGGAAAGAAGGAAAGAAGGAAAGAAGGAAAGAAGGAAAGAAGGAAAGAAAGAAAGAAAGAAAGAAAGAAATGAATGAATCAGATCCAGGAAGCATAAGAGCCACCAACAAAATCAACCCAAGGAGATCCACACCAAGACACATAATTAAAATGGCAAAAAGTAGTGATAGAGAATTTTAATAGCAGTAACAAAGAACAAAACCGTTACATACAAGGGAAACCCCATTTAGCTATCAGCTGATCATTCAACAGAAAGTTTGCAGTCCAGAAGTGAGTGGCATGATATAGTCAAAGTGCTGGAAGAAAAAAAAAAAATCTGCAACCACAAATACACTATGCAGCAAGGCTACCATTTAGAATAGAAAGAGAGAGTTTCTCCGACAAATAAAAGTTCAAAGGAATTCATGACCACTAAACCATACCTATAAGAAATGTTAAAGGGGACTCTTTGAGTGGAAAAGAAAGACAATAAGTAGGAATAAGAAAAGTAGGAAGCACAAAGCAGTAAAAATAAGTATATCTATAAAAATCAGTCAAGGGACTCCCAAAATAAAGATGTAAAATATGACACCATATACCTAAAAATGTGGGGAGGAGAGGAGTAAAGAATGGGTTCAAATTTAAGTGACCATCAACTTAATATAGACTGCTATATACAAAAGATGATTGTGCAAACTGAATGGTAACTGCAAATCAAAAATCAGTAACATCTGCAAAAAATAAAGAGAAAGGAATCCGAGTACATCACTAAAGAAAACCAACTAACCATAAGAGAAGAGAGCAAGAGAAGGAACAGAAAACTACAAAATAACCATAAAAGGAATAACAAAAGAGCAATAAGTACATACCCATCAATAATTACTTTGAAGGCACCTGGGTGTCTCAGTTGGTTAATGGCTCAGGTCATGATCCCAGAATGCTGGGATTGAGTCCCTCTTCAGGATCCCAGCTCCACAGGGAGTCTGCTTCTCCCTCTGACTTTATCCCCTCTCATGCTCTCTCTCTCTCTCAAATAAATAAATAAATAAAATCTTTAAAAAAATTACTTTGAATGTAAATGGACTGAACCCTCCAATCAACAGACAGAGAGTTAAGGAATAGATTTTAAAAAAAGCAAGACCTGTTTATATGCTGTCCACAGAGACTCATTTCAAATCTACAGACATATGCAGAGCCAAGCAGAGAAAGTCAAGTATCATATGGTTTCACTTACTTGTGGAGCATAAGGAGTAATATGAAGGACAGCAAGAGAAGGAAAGGAATAGGGAAGTAGGGTAAATAGGGGAGGGAAACGAAACCTGAGAGACTTTCCAGGCCTTTTCAATGAACAGGGTTATAAATATGTTGTTATTTTGTTGTCATTTTAAGGCAAGATGTATCATGAAATCAAATTTATATTTCTAATGTAAATTTAGAACTACAAAGCTTTTACCTTGCCTCATTTATGCTGTATCTTTTGTCCTTTCTCCTAACCCTGTTTTCCAATAAGATAAACAAAACTATTCACTTCATCCACACAATATTCAACAGTCTAACAATTAAAATGCCAACACTACCATCAACAATATGATCATTGGGGAGCATATAAGATTCTTTTTCAGTTTTATTTTCTTTAGGGCATATTCCACTCTGGAAATATGGTCAAAGTAGCATGTTGCAAAGTTACTTAAAATAGCTTCTTTCTACATGGTTGTGCCGCAAACTCAATACACTGGTGATTCATTTTTTTCAGTTTGCTTTTAGTTTCTAGAATTTCAATTTAATTTTGCTTTATAATTATGTGAATATTTACAATATTCCAAAATCAAATCTACCAAGCAACATTTATTCAGAGAAGCATATAATTTTTACCCTTGTCTCCTCCATCACACACACACACACACACACACACACTTGTATTCATTCTGTTGTGGGTTGAATTGTGACTTTTTTTTTTTTAAGATTTTATTTATTTGACAGAGAGAAACACAGCCAGAGAGGGAACACAAGCAGGGGAAGTGAGAGAGGGAGAAGCAGGCTTTCCGCTGAGTAGGGAGCCCGATGTGGGACTCGATCCCGGGTCTCCAGGATCATGACCTGAGTGAAGGCAGTAACTTAACCAACTGAGCCATCCAGGTGCCCTGAATTGTGACTTTTATTGGAAATAGGGGCTTTGTAGGTGTAAGCCAGTTAAGATGAGGCCATACTGGATTAGAATGGATCTTAATTCAGTGACCAATATATTTATAAAAGGACAGAGAGGGGGGTGCCTGGATGGCTCAGTTGGTTAAGCAACTGCCTTTGGCTCAGGTCATGATCCGGGAGTCCCAGGATCAAGCCCCACATCGGGCTCCCTGCTCGGCGGGAAACCTGCTTCTCCCTCTCTCACTCCCCCTGCTTGTGTTCCCTCTCTAGCTATGTTTCTCTCGGTCAAATAAATAAATAAAATATTTTTTAAAAAAAGGACAGAGAGGAAGATCTGGAATCACAGACACAAACACACAGAAGATGGTTATGTGACTATGGAAGCAGAGATTGTAGTGAAGCAACTACAGGCCAAGGAATACCAAGGATAGCCAGTGCCACCAGAGCGAAAAAGGGACAAGCAAGGATTCTACCATAGAGTCTCCAGAGGGTGCATGGCCCTTCCAGCCCCTTGATTTTGGACTTAAAGCCTCCAGAACTGTGAAAGAACAAATTTCTGTTGTTCAAGCCACCACTCTTACTTACTGATACTTTATATTGTAGCCCCAGGAAACATACACATCCACACCCAGCCCCCAGGCCCTTATATGAGTGGTATCATATTACACACATTTTTCTCCAACTTGTTGTTTTTTTTTTTACCTAAAATACATATACTGAAGATTACTCATTATCATATATAAAGACGTCCCTCATACCTTTCTGCAGCTGCACAGCACTGCAGTTTGTACATACACCTTAATTCACTCAACTGGTTAGTTCTCTTTTGATCATAAGGTAGGATATTTCTAATGTTTTGCTATTGCTAATAGTACCTTTATTAGGCCTCCAAAAGACCTTTTTATATTTTCGCCAGAAATTTTGGTGATAAGTTTTTAGGAATGGTATTGCTGGGTCAGAAGGTAAAGGTATACATAATGTTGTTGAATATACCAAATTTCCCTCCTGAAAGTTTTCCCAGTTAGCGTTTTCACATGAGCCCTGTGTGACTGCCTATTTCTCTACAGAGTAACCAACAAAATACACTATCAGCGTCTGCATTTTTGCCAATGTGATAGGTGAGAAATGGTTTCTCCATGTAGTCTATACATGAATGTCTTTTTGTTGTTGTTGTTTTTATTTATTTATTTGACAGAGAGTGAGAGACAGGACAAGTGGGGGGAGAGGCAGAGGGAAAGGGAGAAGCAGGCTCCCCATTGAGCAGGGGGCCCAATGCAGGGCTTGATGCTAGGACCCTGAGATCATAACCTGAGCTGAAGGTAGATGCTTAACTGACTGAGTCACCCAGGTGTCCCATGAATTTCTCTTATTATAAGAGGATATATATGACATCACTCATGAAGAAGTTTACAAAACAGAACACACATATGCTAACAGATTGTTTTCCCATGGCATCCCTCCTTGGTCAGGCTATAAGACTCTAATATATCTCACACCTCCGTTTTCTTCTTTTGATGTTCAATATCAAATACATTTCAAATCAAAAACTATCTGTGTAATATTATTTTTAAAGTTCTAAGAAGTCATCTCACCTCATCAAAACTATACTAAACTGAAGTTCCACAAATGTTCATTTAGGGCGGCGCCTGGGTGGCTCAGTTGGTTAAAGCGACTGCCTTGGGCTCAGGTCCTGATCCCGGAGACCTGGGATCAAGTCCCACATCGGGCTCCCTGCTCAGTAGGAAGCCTGCTTCTCCCTCTCTCACTCCCCCTGCTTGTGTTTCCCCTCTGGCTGTGTTTCTCTCTGTCAAATAAATAAAATCTTTTTTAAAAATGTTAATTTAGGACTATTAAGAATCAGGCCCTATACAAGGTTGCAAAGGAGTATACAAAAATGAAGTAGACAAGGAATCTCTCTCTTAAAAAACTTACCAACTAAGAAGAAATATAGAAAACTATAGCTAGGTATATAAGTTCCACCTAAGTTATATAGGTGATACTAATATAAGCATGTAACATACACATACATAACATACTAAAATAAAGTAATATTAATAGAGTTGAAAATGGATGGAGAGGAACAATTAGTACAGAAGATTATCTCAACATTTTATTTTTAAAGTGCATTTCTTTTTTTTTCCTAGTGGGGGAAGGGACAGAGGGAGAGAGAAAGAATCGCAGGTTACAAGCCCAGTGTGGAGTAAGAACATTTCTTTAAGGTAATACACAACTCCATAAAAATAAATATTTCTGGAAATGATAAAACATCTGGCTAGAAAATCATTCACACTTAATATAAATGAACTAACCCAACTGTTTCTTTTTACAATAACCTGAGATCTGTTGGCTTTCTAGATGAGGAATCTCCCTAGAAATAAAAGACCTGGATATGGTGTAAAATGAGAGCATTAGACAATGAGAAAATAACTGCTTACTGTAAGTTGAACTAGAAAAGCTGTATAATATTGTATCCCAGAATGTGACTGTATTGGAGACAGGCCTTTAAAATGGTAATTAAAATGCAGCTGTTAGGGTCAGCCCTAATCCAATCTGACCAATGTCTTTATAAGAAGAAAAGATTAGGTCTTGCAGAGAGACATCAAGGATACATGTACATAGAGATATAACCATGTGAAGAGGCAGCAAGAGAGTGACTATCTACAGACCAACCAGAGAAGTCTCACAGGAAACCAATTATTGATCTTAACTTCCAGCCTCTTGAACTAGCATAAAATAAATTCCTGTTGGGGTGCCTGGCTGGTTCATTTGGTAAAACATGCAACTCTTAATCTTGAAGTTGTAAGTTCAAACTCTATATTGGGCGCAGGCATTACTTAAAAACTAAAATCTTTAAATAAATACATACCTGTGGGTTAAGTAACCCAAGCTATGACATTTTGTTAAAGCAGCTTGAGCAGACTAAGACAGTGGGTAAGTCTAAATGAATACTGACTGTTTGAAGCAAACTAATAATGTCTTATGGGGGTTAAAAATGTGTTCAGAATTAAAATGCATGATGACAGTAGTACAAAGTAAGAGGTAAATGGAGTTAAAGTGTTTTAAGATCCTAGGATTATTATAGAAGTGATAAAATTAATTTTTGTGTTAGACTGGATAAGAATACATGCTATAATTTCTGTAGTAACTGCTTTTTTAAAAATGATGGGATGTATAACTGACAATATAAGGAAAACATGCTATAATAAAAAATATTTGATTAATCCAAAGGAAGATAATAAAAGGTAGAAAGGGACACATCTAACAGGTGGGTCAAACAGAAAGTAAATAATAAGATGATGATAGCTATAAACCCAAGTATTTCAGCAATTACATCAAATAAAAATGGACAAACTATGCCAATTAAAACAGTGTCAGAATGGATTTTTTTAACTATGTGTTTACAAAGAGATATACCTTATATATAAAATGCTTAGCATGATGCCTGGCATATGGTGTCCCTGAAAAGGAGCTGGTGGTAGAAGCTGTAATTAATATGATTGTGAGTGTAATTACCAGTTTCCTGAGGAACAGGATGAAAGCTTGTCAAAAGATGTATAAAGGGGGATGTGGCTAGTTCACAATTGTGCCAATTATTGGTCCACAGAATAGACATTAAAAGTTCTTTCCATGAAGGCACCTTATGAGTTGAAAACAAATATTATGTGATTTGATATAAAAATTTCCTTTATTAAGATATTATATCAATAGAATTTACACTGTGTTCAAACAACTGACTTATACACACTAAGAATTTATTATTATTATTATTTATTTAGATAGTTCGTTATCTCATGGTGACCATTAACAGATTTTAATTGCTTCATCAAAACAAGAAGATTTTTTTCATATTTAACTAACTTTAAAGCACTCAGAGGCTAACATGGTATTACTTCCAAGTAAACTACTGCTCCAGATATTTGCGTCCAATTTTATAATTCAATATTAATGCTGCAAAGGGAATCTGCATTATTGCTAAATAGTCTTTCCCCAATGCAAATCTAACTTGTAATTATAAAAAGTTTATATTTTTTCTTTAAGGAGTTTTAGAATTAAATGCTTAAACTTTCAAGAAGAGAGTCTTTTATTTTTTATTTTAGAAAATTTCATATGACAGGAAACCTACAGAAAAATTGCACAAATAAAACAAGGAAACTCTTCAAACTGATTCTTCAGATTTTTAACATTTGCTGTATATTCTGTCTCCTTATAAACACACACACATACACACACACACACACACACACACGTAGCAATTGTTACTCTGCTGAACCTTTTAAGAATAAATTACAGACATCATCACCATTGACCCCTAAATATCTCAGTTTCTATCTCCTAAAACAAGGAAATTTTCTTACATATCCACAATATAATTATCAAATTCAGGAAATTTAAACTTGATGCACTAATATTGTATATTGCACATATAGTATATTTGAAAATTGCTAACAGAATAGATCTTCAAAGTTCTCATCACAAGAAAAAAAATTGTAAGTATGTGTGGTAATAACTGGAATTATCGTGGTGATCATTTTACAAAATATAAAAATACCAAATCACTATGTGGTGCCCCTAAAACTAATACAATGCTATATGCCAAGTCATACCTGAATTTTTAAATAAATTAGTTAAAAAACTGATACACTACCATTAACTAATGGAATTAATATTTAAATTTTTGAAATCTAGTTCATATGTGATGTCTTCAGGGAAACCTTTCCTGTGTCCCCTTTCTTCCTGATCATTTTATTGGTTCTTCTTCCCACCGTTGTACTTTCCATATAATCTTAGTGTCATGTGTCACAGTCCAATTAATTTCCTTTCCATCTTCTCTCCTATCAGACCATAACATTCTGGAGGCCAGAAACTAGGTTTATTTGTTTATATCTTCCCAGTGCCTAGTATAGTGCCAAGCACTAGCAGGCACTCCAAAAATATTTTCTAAATGAATGAAATGAATGCATTACATTTTTTTGATTCTTAGTTTCTTTATCCAAAGCACTATATCACTGATTTATGTTTAGCTTGTAGTCAACATAAATATTGTATTCCTTGTCTGCTATATTAATTAGGCATACTACATTACTACACACTTACCATAGAATTTCAGTCTGTTGGTTTATTTTTAGTGAAAACTCATCCCTTCCAGCCTCTGCTCAGTCTACCTACTATTGACATAAACCAGCTACATTCTAAAACTATTTCTGAAGGCACGTGAAGGATAAGAACATATTATAAGAATTACAAAACACGTCATTATAAAACAAGCAAATAAAAAGAGGTCAGAATTAATATTATGGTATTTTAGGTTTCAAATTTTAAATAATTCTTCCTTCGCTATCCATTTCACATAGTCAGAAATGGGATTGGAGGAGGAATTGGAAGCGGAGAGAAGTGGAGGAAAGGTTACTACAGTTTAGTTATAAAAGCTGTACTGTGTCAACATAGACATCATTTAGAAGAGAGCAGGCTCACATATGTATGACAAAAGAGAAAAGAAATATTAGATAGTGGCTTCCATTTACCTCCATATCTTCTGGATCTAAAGATTTTATCAAGAAATCTTCATTGAACGGTGTCTACCGTCCAGTTCTCTAATAAGTTCAGTAATATATCCTGTCTTATCTTTGCAAGAAATATGCAGCATCCCTGCCCTTATCATCCCTTTCTATAAATAGAAGAGATTTAGAGATGCTACATGACCTGCAGGAAGCCACAACTATTGTAGCATTTTACTGATTCTAAGTTAACTTTGATCACTCACCATTATTTTATGTTCCCCTAAGAAAGAAAAAATGCTGAACGTTAAACTATGACAATATGTAAAAATGTTCTTGATTTTAGAATTCGTCTCAATTTCAGACAAGTTAAAAATGGGTCTCCAAATTGGTGGAAAAGGACAAGTGGTGGAGCTGGGACTTTAACACTGGTTTGTTCCTCCTTTCAGCTCAGTGCAAAGCCAGCTCCCCCTTTGCTGAGGTCAGACAGAAACCAGAGTTTGTATCCAGGCAGATTAATGGGTACTGCTGATTCCAAAGGCTGGGTGGCTTTGAAGAAAAAGGGATGTTTTGGGCCATCCACCTGGATGAGAAGGATCAGGGTTTGCCTGCCCTAGGCGATGATGAGCTTCCACACCTAAAGTTGAAAGGCTTGAAAGATGACCTAGAGAAAGGAACATGGGAAGAGAGATTATTTTCTCACCACAGCATGATGGAGAGCTGCAGGCAATGAATCTAGCACCTGAAGGCCTTGACACAGAAAGGTACAGAGACTCACCCAGCAGTGCAATGCATCAGGGCAAAATCTAAATTAAAATGCAGAGTTTTTCACTCCCAGGCCTACGTGGGTCCACTTTGGCATGCTGCTTTCCCTGCACAATTGTGATTCTTGCTGAATAATTGAAGCCCAGGCTTTGTCCATACCAGGAATATTACTGTTTGATTTTGTTGTCCCAAAGGGAAAGCTGCAAACAGCTGATGCCTCTGCTGGTACTGAAATTGCTGCAGAATGTGGGAATTTTTCTAGTTTTCTATTGGAAAAATCTCCAGGCATATTGCACTTGGGAAGTGGGGGCTTCTTGAGGTTTAAAAAATAGTGTAAGAGCATATGGGTGGGAATAGCAAAAGGCTGGTAAGATGCTTTTCTATAAGACAAAATTGCATCTGAGCAATAAATTGTTAAAAAAAATTAATTATAAATGGAATAACCTAGCCCCTAAGGGATAGAGAAAATGCAGAATAAATTCCTGCTAAGGGGAAGATGTGAATTTTCATTTGCATACCATACCAGGGCAATACTGTTCACATACAAGGACTACAAAAACAAGCTCCATGCCCCCATCTCATTCCAAGAAAAAGAAAAAGAAAAATCACAAAGGCTGTTAAAAAGATAACTTCTCTAAATAGACATCCTCAGATGTGAATTCACAAATGAAAAAACTGCTATAGTATTATCATATGAGTAAGACCTATGATCCCAGCCCAACAAATCCCCACATGGGTCACAGAGCAGAGTCCAACAGGAAAGCTTGTGGTCTTTGCCATGTGTTTTCAAACTCCCCTCCAAAAGCTTTAGTAGTTATTTCTCAGAGAAATTCTGTTGATCAAATATCTATGCTTTTATTATACCCTAAAAAATTCTGAAACAGAGGCACGGAAAGATTCAGTGACTTGCCTTAACAAAAACAAACTCTTAAGTTCATCAAAATTCCCGGTTTGAGGCAACAGAACATAAGCAATACATTTCTTCATTTTTGATGTTGAAGAGCTTGATGAGAAAATAGAATTCTACATCCAAACTTATAAAAAAGCACAAGTGCCCGAGATCCCCCAAAGCCAAGACAAAGCTGGTCATTCACGCTTGCCTTTTCCTCTTTATTATCTCATCACCATAGAAGAGGTACATAATTACATATAAACCTTGCCTATCTAACAAAAACAAACAAACAAAACAAAAAAAAAACCGAAAGTGTTCGTTATCTTCTAAAAGAGATTAGCTATTCTAACTGGTGTAAGGTTGTATCTCAATGTGGTTTTGATTTGAATTTCCCTGATGGCTAATGATGATGAACATTTTTTCATGTATTTGTTTGCCATTTGCATGTCTTCTTTGGAGAAGTGTCTGTTCGTGTCTTCTGCCCATTTTTTGACATGATTATCTTTTTTCTGGATGTTGCCTTTGAGGAGTTCTTTATAGATCTTGGATATCAGCCCTTAAGATACCACCTTACACCAGTTTGAATGACCAAAATTAACAGGACAGGAAGCCAGTGTTGGAGAGGATGTGGAGAAAGGGGAACCCTCTTACACTGTTGGTAGGAATGCAAGTTGGGGCAGCCACCTTGGAAAACAAAGTGGCTGCGGAGAAAGGGGAACCCTCTTACACTATTGGTGGGAATGCAAGTTGGTGCAGCCGCTTTGGAAAACAGTGTGGAGATTCCTTAAAAAATTAAAAACAGAGCTACCCTATGACCCTGCATTGCACTACTGGGTGTTTACTCCAAAGATACAGATGTAGTGAAAAGAAGGGCCATATGTACCCCAATGTTCATAGCAGCAATGGCCACAATCACCAAACTGTGGAAAGAACCAACATGCCTTTCAACAGACGAATAGATAAAGATATGATCCATATATACAATGGAATATTACGCCCCCATCAGAAAGGATGAATACCCAACTTTTGTATCAACATGGACAGGACTGGAGGATATTATGCTGAGTGAAATAAGCCAAGCAGAGAAAGTCAATTATCATTTGGCTTCTCTTGTAGAGCATAAGGAATAACATGGAGGACTTTGGGAGAAGGAAAGGAAAAGTGAATTGGGGTAAATCGGAGGGGGAGATGAAGCATAAGAGACTCTGGACTCTGAGAAACAAACTGAGGATTTTAGAAGGGAGGGGGATGGGTGGATGAGTGAGACTGGTAGTGGGTATTAAGAAGAGCACGAATTGCATGGAGCACTGGGTGTGGTGCATAAGCAATGAATCTTGAAACACTGAAAAAATAAAATTTTAAATCAAAAAAATAAAAATAAAAGAGAGTAGCTGGGCACCTGGGTGGCTCAGTCCTTAAGCATCTGCCTTCAGCTCAGGTCATGATCCCAGGGTCCTAGGATCCAGCATAGCCCCACGCAGGGCTCCCGGCACAGCCGGAAGCCTGCTTCTCCCTCATCCACTCCCCTCTCTTGCTGTCTCTCTCTGTCAAATAAATGAATAAAATCTTAAAGAAATAAAAATAAAAGAGAGTAGAGCTTATGTGGAGTAAATGTGAAAATTAGCAAGGAATCTGTTTGAGGGCTGAAGCAAAGGAAAAAACAAGTGTAAAGATTCTGTAACTGCCTGATGTTACGCTTTCCATGAAGGGAGGAGACCTGAGTTTAAATTCCATCTCTTACCATTACTAGCTGTGTGAAGCCTGGCAATTCTCTCTCCCACTCTGTGCCTTAGCACCCTCACTGGGTGGGCGGAGGGAAAAATGCCCAGGGCACATTCTTGCGGAGAGAGAAAAGGTAGTGGCAAAAGATCCGCACATCAATAAAGGTAAGTTGAACATTAACCTGGGAGCCAAAAAAAAAACGTATTTTGCAGACAGCAAAGCAGTCTGAGCAGCAGCTTTGAATAAGAGTCCTTTATCTCAAAATACTGTTGCCAAGAAAAAGTCTTCCTCATTTGCTGGCCAGCAGCGAATGAGTAACTTGAAGGCAAAGGTTACTTTTATTTATTGTATTTCATTTCACTGGAGTATGTGTCTGTTTTTTTATTTGAATTTTGGTTCTGGGCTTATTTTTATTTTTGTTGGTAGGTTGGTTTGGTTTCATTTTTCTGGTGTGTGTGGTATCTACCACATGTTAGGTGCTCAGTATTTGTTGAATGTAATTTAAAAAGGGAGGAATTTGGTCAGGGACCTTGCCTTCCCTGTAATATACTATATTCCCAGGATTTATCACAATGCCATGCATATATTATATTTTCAATGAATATTGGTTGTATGACCAAATATTAGCTTTGAAAAAAAAGAATGCCTCAAGGGTTTTTTTGGCCTATTACACTTTTTTTTCAAAGATTTTATTTATTTGACGGAGAGAGATCAGAAGTAGGCGGGGGGGGGGGGGGGGGGGGGGGGGGGGGGGGGAAGCAGGCTCCCTGCTGAACAGAGAGCCCCATGCGGGGCTCAATCCCAGGACCCTGAGATCACGACCTGAGCCAAAGGCAGAGGCTTTAACCCACTGAGCCACCCAGGCGCCCCCGCCTATTACATTTTTATATTATCCTTTTAAATTTCATTTTCACTACCAGGGCCCTCTTCCATTGTAACAGTTATGGCCTCTCTGTAGTGAAATAAAAAATTCAGACCCTAACTGACTTTCAGTATTTTCTAAAACTTTATTGTCTCGCCAATATTACAAAACTGTCCATAATAAAATATTTTGTCCAACTGTCTCCCTATTTGTCTCTTAACTCTTTTCGCCATAACAACCCACCTTCCTGAGCTCCTACCACATTATTCAACTGGCCCCATAAAAGTTCCAAGAGCATCTGAGTCCTCCCAACCTCTTGACCCAAGTCCACAAATTAAATTTATGTTTCCTCACCCAGAATCCATCTGCACACTTAAATAACAGAATTGCCATATAGCAAAGAGGAAAAAAAAACCTCCCATCTTTAATGATGCGTCAGTCACAAGAGAGGTTATCAGAATTCTCTGAATCTAAAGGAAATGCCAAATGCCTGTGGTAAGTTTTCCTTCTATGAGGAAATGGAGCACATCAGAGAAAAGCAATCTCAGGTCACTTACTAGCTGTGACCCTGGGCAAGTTACTGAACTGCTCTCTGTCTCAAGTTCCTCATCTTAAGATTGAGATAATAGTATCTCCCTCACAGGGTTCTTATGAGGACAAGTGAGGGTTATCTTTTAAGTTCTATTAAGTATCTGTTTTTTCAAAAAATGTCAAAGAAGGCTTCTAATCAATGAGAAAGTGGTAAAAAAAAAAAAAAAAGTTTTGGCAGTTGCCTCCTAAACCACAACAGTCACAACTACACATAAACAATGCACACAAGAATAAAGGAATATCAAAGTCATTCCATAGATGCAGGGAATCAAGGCAGAGACAAAGTCTGTCCAAGCCCATGTGTGACATGAGACAGAGACAAGGATACTAAACATTCCTTATCCCGTGACTAAATGGGTACCTTCTGCTGCTTTACCAGTGACAGCTATAGTCCTGTTTTAATCCCCCTGCTTCCTGGATAAAACACTACCAGGTTATCCAGTCATCAGACTACCAGCACCTACCCAACACTCGTCTCTGCTTCTTTAAATGCTCCTTAGAATTACCGGGCACAAGCCCATATCCTACAATAAGCCCCCCAGTGGTTCTTAGCAACTTGCCCTAGAGTTAGTTGAGAGACATCACTTCTGGCAGCAGCAAATAAGCAAACCTAACTGGTTTGGCTCTAGGTGTATTCCTGGTGTTCTCTATCTGGTGGACCATAGAGAATGCGTGTTTTTGTTGTTGTTGTTGTTGTTGTTTTAAAGATTTTATTTATCTGACAGAGAGAAACACAGCTAGAGAGGGAACACAAGCAGGGGGAGTGAGAGAGGAAGAAGCAGGCTTCCTGCCGAGCAGGGAGCCCGATGTGGGACTCAATCCCGGAACTCCGGGATCATGACCTGAGCTGAAGGCAGTCACTTAACCAACTGAGCCACCCAGGCGCCCCTGTTGTTTTGTTTTTTAAGTAGGCTCCATGCCCAGCGTGGGCCTTGAACTCACAACCCTGAGGTCAAGTCTCATGCTCTACTAACTGAGCCAGCCAGGCGCCCCATGGTGGACCACAGAATAACACTCCTAATAACAACAAAACCAACAGCTATTACTTATTGAGTGTTTGCTCGGAGCCAGCGACCTTCCAAAGCTGCTATACATGTGTTAACTTTTAATCCCCACAACAGTCTGTGTTTCAGACTAGAGAAAAGTAAAATAACATGAGGAAGCAGAGAAGTCAGAATTCAAACCCAGTCTGTGTGACAGCTGACACTCTCCATCCTTGCATCGCCCTGCTTTCCTGAAGAGAGGGCAAGCAGTTGTCTAGGCAGGCTTGATGTCCTGTCTGTTAGTTGGAATGAGCCCAGCATACCTCAATTGTTTGATTATTTCTGAGCTGATGTTTATTGTTGAAGGGATAAGAAAGAGAAAAAGGGAAAGCATCATCCCTTCAAATGGAGTACAGCTTCATGTTGCATTTGCAAATACATAAACTTGAAAATGGGCCTATTGGTTTTAAATTTGGAGCTTACAGGCACCTGGGTGGCTCAGTTGGTTAAGCATTCGACTCTTGATTTCGGCTCAGGTCATGATCTCAGAGTCTTGTGATTGAGCCTCACGCTAGACTCCACACTGAACGTGGAACCTCTCTCCCTCTTCCTCTGCGCCCCCCCCCCAAGCACACAGCTATGCTCTTGCTCAAATAAATAAATAAATAAATTTGGAGCCTTGAACAGCTGCTCAGATGAGGAAGCAGGATAGAATAGAGGAAGGAGACAGTGTGCACTGTGAAATCCAGGAGTGCTGCGTTCAGTCTGACGTCAACCCGTCTAATATTGCAGACTTTAGGTGAATTACTGAAACCCTCCCTTTCCCATCCCTCATGGAAAGTGGGAAATCTCAGTACCTGCAAAGAGGGCCTACAATAGCTCACACATCCTGAGAAATTGTAAAAGGCCCAAAAAAGTGTCCTTTTTGTGGTCTCTGAGAGTCACAGAAGCCATCAGGATCAGGAATGAGACGGGAAAGGGAAGGCAAGGAGAAAGGAGCCATTTTAAAATGAAGCAAGATCTTGCTTGAGATCCTGTGCTGCCTCATTCTCGAAGCCAACAGCGCAGAGAAACAAATTAATAATGTTCTAGTTTCAGGACATTCCAATTGTTGGGAACTGTAAGAATTCAGACCCACTAGACAACACATTTTCATCTTTGTGATAATCCGGGAGACTATATAAATGGGCTTCTGAAACAGAATGGAAAATATATACATACATATATATGTCTATCTGAAAAGAAAGCTGTAATTACTACCATAAATGAACAATTCCCTGTATTTGCCACAAATCTCTCTTTAATGAACTGCAACGTATTCATTAAATGAGAGGAAAAAAATACAAGGACAGGAAATGGGAAGGGGTGGGGTATGAGGACAGGAGAGTGTGTGGCAGAAATCACTTTATTTCTAACAGGAGGCAGTGAGACACAAATACAATCAAAGGGGTTAATCTAATCCCTTTGTGAAGCACTGAGTCAGAGAACAAGACAAAAACAAACCTGTGATCTGGAACTTCCCAAGCCCCCACTCGGGGGGATTAATGAGGAGTACACGGCTGTGAAATTACGTGCCCTCTGAGTCAGGAAAATGGTCCTACTGGTGCATGACCTTGAAATGAGGGGATGCAAACTTCACCTGATCCACAATTACCAAGCCCTGGGAGGAGGGGCTCAGGGAGATGAGAGAGGACATGAGGCTGGGAGAATGTTCAGAATATGAAAACCCACAAACCTCAACCAACCTGAGGCTTAAAGGGGGATCGAAATACAACATGAAATATTCAGAGGACTTTCAAAGGACGTTGGCATTTGTATGGAAGCATGAGGAGGAAAGCCTGTCCTCTTTATTTACACGAAGTGGATATTTTGTGGCTGTTGTTATGGACTTAGCGATGTTTGTCTCTGTTCAATTTTCCCTTTGCAATGAAAAATTGTTGCGAGATGATTTCTAGTCTTAGCTGCTTTACATGACAGTATTATCAAGGATTCATCAAGAGGCCATCTGTCGAATTTATGAAAAAAATATGCAAAAACAAAACAGATGAAAAGGAAAGAGCAAGACAGACTGGTCCAGGGGAAGATAGATGTGGCAGCATGTGCCTCCGTGTGAAAATTACAGCATTTAAATGCTGCGGAATAAATTACCGTGCGGAAAACTTAGTGATGCTCTCCCACTGTAGATGCTGCCCTTACCATAAGAACATAATGAAATACATCACATATCAGATCACCCTTTCCTCAGACTATTACTATATTCTAATGAAAAATTAGGAAAGGAGACACACATAAAACCTCCAAAGGGAGGGATGAAAATGAGCCAGAGTGAATTTGCTCTAGTATCAAACCATGAGAAGCTTCTCCAAAATGCACAGTCCATATGGAAATAAGAGCTTTGCCCCCTATTTATTAGAAAGTCAATAAAATAAATTACAGATTGTGTGAAAAACTGAAATAATATATATTAAAATGACAACGAGGCTGGCCAAGCTTACACCCAAATTAGATGGGCTGTAAAAACAATGTATTTCAGAAAGGAAATAGGAGGGGACACGGGGATACAAAAGAATGACCAGAGCTGCAGTGTTGCCCCCTATAGGCGAGATGCAGAACCACACGCACATACCGTCCACTGGCTCTTGGAGAAGGACCCAGCAAGCAACTTCACCAGATCTGAGCACTGTGGGGACAGACTCCTAGCAGAGTGCAGCAAGGGGAGAGCTCCCTTTGAAGTCTGTTTCCAGGCCCTAACTCTCCTCCTCCTCCTCCTCTTGGGGGGGAGGATGTTCCTTCCCAGTCCTTGCCATCTTCTCTGCCCCTCTTAGAGTTTGATCAATAGGAAAACTTCTATTTTAGTGCCTTAAGGAGATGTTTAGCAGTGCTGCTAAATAATGTATTAAATTATAGACTCTAAACACACAATAAAGATAATAGTTGGCATGGGCCCCTAAATTTCAAAGGATTGAGAGAAAAAAGCTAAGTCCTATTTCACCAAGAGCCAGTAAGGGTAATGAGCCCACAATGGAAAATGGTGAACAGTTATAGTATTAGCCAATGCTAGTCGGTGGTGCTGCGATTAAATAACTAATTTAACCCTTGCACCAACCCCATGAGATAATTTACCATTTATTACAGGTCCTCATTTCACAGATGGAAAAATTAAAGCACAGAGAGATTTAAGTATCCCATCCAAAAATCACACAGTTATGGTACAGAGATTCGGGTTCAGAGCACATGTTCCATTCCACCAAGATGTGACGACTTCCATTAGGAAGACAGCAGAGGTACCTCATTTATTTTGTTTGAAATGTTACAAGTTCTTCAGTCAAGAACTGTAAAGAATAAAGATATCCCTATGAAATTAAGTTAGACCACATCACCCCTCAGACTGTTACAAACTATAATCCTAAAATGCCCCAGCTCTCTCTCCTAGTTCATTCTCTTTCTGGTAAGTCGAGACATATTGAGAAGTGTTCCCTACTATCTGTTATGGAACTAAATAAAATAGGGTAATGATAATAAAGGTAAAGAAATTTTAAAAATAAAGGCCAAATACTGAGCAAAATAAATCAATCATGGAAAGATAATTATCATATGATCTCTCTGATATGAGGAATTTGAGTGGCAGGGCAGGGGGTCCTGGGAGTAGGGAGGGAAAAAAATGAAACAAATCATAAGAGACTCTTAATCTCAGGAAACAAACAGGGTTGCTGGAGGAAGGAGGTAGAGGGTGCCTGGGTGATGGACACTGGGGAGAGTATGTGCTATGGTGAGTGCTGTGAATTGTGTAAGACTGATGATTCACAGACCTGTACTGCTGAAGCAAATAATACACTATACATTAATTTAAAAAATTAAGGAAAAAATAATAAAATGAGGGCCAAGAATACTATGTCAACAAAAGATGGAAGGTGAAAAAAGAAGCCCACAGGTCTGGTTTAAGGGAATTCCTTAGAACTGAATTTGGTCTTCCCAGGATGCACTCCACTTTTACTATTCATACTGGGAAATCCTGAAACATTTTAGAGCTATGATATAGGAGTCTATAAACATTTTATCACTATAACCCAAAAGTCTCTATCTACAATGAACATCCGATTAAATATTTCACAACTGAACCAAAACCAAAATAAATACGTTAATAAATACGCATTTATTACACCAAGGACTTCCAAGGGAGAAAATATTATTTTGAAAATGAAAAATTGGGCGCCAGCGTGGCTCAGTGGGTTAAGCCTCTGCCTTCAGCTCAGGTCATGATCTCAGGGTCCTAGGATCCAGGCCCGTATTGGGGCTCTCTGCTTCCTCCTCTCTCTCTGCCTGCCTCTCTGCCTACTTGTGATCTCTCTGTCAAATAAATAAATAAAATCTTAAAAAAAAAAAGAAAAGAAAATGAAAAATAATTTTCAGCACGCAAATATGCAAATAACACTATAGACCCTGTGTAAGACAATATTATCCGTGCTAGTCCTGGGAAGACATTTAAGGTGAAGTTTTCTTCTACGTATACTTCCAACATAAACAGTAAGTTAACCAAATTTAATTCAGCACCTTATTTTACTTTCCACTTTGCTTTCATCTTTTATGGAATTATGATTATCTGTAAATAAGCGTTGGAGTATATCAACTCAGGAAGGTTTCTGGTCTCAACCAGCTGTTATAGGTGGTAACGAGATTAACCACTTGTTTTGAAAAACAACAACTAGATATTGAATAAGAATGGGTCCACCCATGGAAGCATCTCAGCCTCCTCAAGACTGGGTGATACCGTCAGTCATCTGTTCCTCCTCTTACTTTCTCTTACAATGCCCTGTACAGTAAACATTGAGAACACTTTCTAAACATAGAAAAAACAAATTTTATATATTATTTTTCAAGTTACAAGTATAATGGGATCATACTCTTTGGACATCTTATGTAAACCCAGGCCTTACCCCAAATTAACATCTGTCTAAAATGTCCCCAAAACCAAGATGACAGACTGACCCTCTCATACCTGCTACTAACGAGTCCTTTGCTCAATAGATCAAAATATCTATACTGATATAAATAGCGTAGACTGAGCCAGATCTTTCCAATGAGTGATTTAGCCTAGGACAGTAAAACTACTTCCAGCTAGCCAGTAGCCTTAGACAAATTTGTAAATGCAATGGCACAAAGTATTTTATTTACCAGCAGTGTTTATCCAAATATTTTCACTCTCAATTCTTCTCTGTCTCCTATAACTAGACTGGGAGGCACTCCGGTGACCAATCACGAGTCATGCATACACATCTTCATAAACAGGTGTAGAGAGTTGGCCTTGGGCTATCCAAGATCCCAGTATCTGGAATTACTCTCCATCCAGAAATCTGCTGGTAACTTATAATTGATCCATTTCTATATGTGTTTAAGTGTAAGTCTGCTCACTGAATTGCAACCTGGCTTCACTCACCTGTCCTTGACTCGTAGTCCCTGACAGACATTGAAAAAGTGTACAGTATACATGAATTCACACAGACTCCACACAGCTATTCCTAAAATGCTAGCTCTTCTTGCTTTTCCATTATTTCGATCTTCCTTTACTTCTAGCTCTATTTACCATTTACTTACACTCTTATTAAATGAGAAATTCATATTTTGATAGCCTCCATCCAGATGCTTATTTGAAGTAGTTATTGGTAATGTTTTCCCCTCTGAAATGCCCTTGTATTTCCCATCCATCAATCTATCTTCCTTGGTCTCCTTCTAAACTAACCTCCTCCAGGAAGCATTCTTTGATTACCTTCACTTACTCTATACTGTTGTATTTTTTTTCCTCACATGGAGAAGCTACTTCTATATTCTTTATACACAGGGCCTTATACATCAATGTGTTTACTGGATTGAAGAAATGCCTTTGATTTATTTTTTGTAATTTATCTAATTAACTATAATGCATTTATAACATTTGTAAGTTAATTAATTTATAACATTCTCCTATGTGAATATAAAAGTAAATCATTCAGGGATACTATCCTTCAACTTATAGCAAGAAAAGACATAACATAACAGGCATTTCAAACTTGATCTGTCCTAAATGGAACTCTTAATTTTTATTCTGAGAAACTGTCCCTCTCCCAGCATTCATTATCTCTAAAAATGTCACTATCATTCACCCAGTTTCGTAAGCCAGAAATTCTGGATCATCCTTGCCTCTACTCTCTCTCTTGCTGACTCACGACTGGCATTTCTAAATACCCTTGTTATACCACCACCTGTAAAACAATAAGAGCAATAATCATTGGCTTCAATTCTGGGGAAGGCTACAATGCCTCTTCTGCATGTGAAGCTTTTATACACACACACACACACACACACACACACACACACACAGAAAAATTCATAAAATGAAAAATAGTAATATTTTTCATTGAGAACTATGAAGTTCACTGAGAACTTCAATGAGAACTAAACAGAGACCAAAGATAACTGTTTCCAAAATATGCTAAGTTACCATATTTCATAGAAGGGATATTTTTATAGAGTACATTTCAAATATTGAAGCATCTGTGTTAAGGCTCCTACAATTATATCCAAAAAATGTAGCTATAATAACCCCTAACATCTGCATGGGGCTAAACATGTCAGCCCTATTCTTAGTGTAACACTAATATTTTATGTTCATATTGTAGTTTATAATGGCTCATGCCCAGCCTGTCATTTCTCCCTTACCAGAGCACCATGACAACTATTACTGCATTTTACAGACAGAGGTGCTGGTTAACTTGCCCAAGGTCACTTAGTGTGTCACTGCTGAAATGCATCCAGAACCTCAGTTTCCCAATGTCTGATACAGTGTTCATACTGTTAGAAATTTCTCTGGGCAATCCTACCCTATGAAACCAGGAGAAGATCCAAACATATATGTATTCACACACACACACACACACACACACACACACACACACACACACGCATGCACCTAAACACACATGTGCACACACATACACACATGCATGTGCACACACACTGAGGTTTTTTTTTTAAATATTTATCCATTTTAGAGAGGGGGAGGGAGAGGCAAAAGGAGAGGGAGAGAGAGGATCCCAAGAAGACTCCCCGCTGAGCACAGAGCCCTATGTGGGGCTCAAGCCCATGACCCTGAGATCATGACCTGAGCTGAAACCAAGAGTGGAACGCTCAACCGACCAAGCCCATCCAGGCGCCCCCACACACTGAGTTTCTTTATGGTCACTAAAGAGTCAGGTTCTTTCAGGGGGCCCACAACCACCAATGAATTCAGTGATTTGCCTGCCTCACTCCCTGAGACTAGGGTATTTCATGAGAAAGCTGAAAGGTATCACCTAAGACCCCGTTAACACACATTAAATTTGTTTCCCAGTGCACGACACCACCCCTCAATGGAGTCACTGACACCAATAAAGGAGGCCACCCAGTCTCCTTGGCGGGGCTCATGGAGGAGAGAGATCTCGGCCTCAGGCAGAACAGCACAGGAAGCCAAAGCTATAAGGCAAACATCCTGAGGAGCAGTCCTGGCCTCGGGTTGTACCTGGGTCCACTTTGTTCATTTTAAAGCTACTGCCTTTAATAGAACAAATCTCTTTTGATCTGTGCCTGCTCAGCATGTGGAGAGAGGCTGAGAGAGTTTGTGTTATCTTAGTTTAATAACTGTTACACCAAATAAACACTATGCATAGCACTCAGCCTTCTAGAAACAGAAAATAAATCATCACCAAAAAGCTTATTTTACAAACCTACAAATCATCAGAAATATAAATGCTTTCCTTTCTATTCCCATGTTTTAATAAAGACCCCCCCCTCCTTTTTTTCAGACTCACTCAATTACAATATCACTATCAGTTCACATTACAGGTCAGAGATATGGCGCTTAATGTATGTAGAGCCAGTTCTCCTCTCCTAATAACCTGTCATTCCGGGGATTTGAATGTCAGAACACAGCCTGCTGCGGTAATGCTAGTCGGCAGCCCGATGATGAAAACTTTGGACAAATCATGAAGAACATTCCAGATCCACGTCGTCGGAAGGTTACCGGGGAGAGCCTTTCATTCTGCTTTGACCCCTTGATCTGACAAGTGACACCTACAAAATGAACAGCTCTCCAACTTAAATTGTTTAACTGTAGCCTGATCAGTTTTATTATCTTGCTAATCCGGATATCAGCGGTTTCATCAGAATGGAAGATATGCATATCATGAATTATTTTGACACGAGGACCTTTTAATTTTTGCCAGCAATATTTCACTGCCCCAATCAGGACCTGCAGTCACTGGTGCTGTTCGCCTCCTGGGATGTCAGAGGACAGCGCACTCCTGACAGCACCAAATCATCCAGGAGCTGGAACGAGCCGTTGCTGCAATTATTATTGTCTTCCGTAGTCATGCATTTCATTACAGAGGCAGCAGCCAGGGCCTTGGGGTTCAGGGCAGCCTTCTCCAGGAAGCTCTGTCATTTTATGGGCTTGCTGAGCTCTAGGGTGTGATTTCCCCTCTCCTTCCCCTCAGTAGACAAGGCGAGGTGAATTTCTAATAAAAACAAAACACTAGGTCGGCACTGCAGGAAGAGCAAGCTTAGTACAGGACATTAAGCAGCGGTGAGGCAGCATGAATGGCCCACTTGAAGTTTATGAAAGCAGTGGTTAATCAGCAATATGGTTTGCTACAGAGAGAAATAAAGAACAGTTTATCCTGGGGGGGTGGAAACGCTCCTTTCTAAATTGCAAAGTGCTCAGAACGCTTTCTTAAAGAAAACTCCCTTTTCCCTCAAATGTGTTTCTTAATTTCTCTCTTCCCTGCTGACCATTTTCTCCTTTTGAATTTCCATCCTAAGAGGATCCAGCCCCCCTCGAAGCCTGGCCCGCATGGTGTGCATCACCGACCTGGGCTTTGGCATTGTGCCATCATCTGCACAGAACAGCCTCTGGAAATGCACTGTTCTCTTTACCCGGAGGCAATTACAGATCCTGTCGCTCACTGAAACACGGGGCACACCTTCTTTATCAGTACCTGTGGGAGAAAGTTTGTTCTAGTCTCACAAACAACTGGTCCCTGTTTATTTACCTTGAGGCTACTGGGAATTAAACACTTCATTATGCTTCCTTTCTTGAGAAGGCTGCTAGAAACCACAAAACTAAATTTGCTATTCCCCAAAATATTAAACATAGAACTACCATATGATCCGGCAACTCCACACTGGGTATAAATTCAAAAGAATTCAGAGCAAGGACTCAAACCGATATTTGTTCGCCTATGTTCACAGCAGTATTATTCGTAACAGCCAAGAGGTGGAAGCAACCTAAGTGTCCACCGACGGATGAATGAATAAACAAAATGCAGCATATACATACAACAGAATGTTATTCAGCCTTGAAAAGGAACAAAATTCTCACACAGGCTACGACATAAATGAACCTGGACGGCTAATGCTAAGTGAAGCAAGCCAGTCACAGGACACAAGTACTGTATGATTTCACCCCCATAAGATAGCTAGAGTAGTCAATTTCATAGAGAGAAGTAGCAGGGTAATTACCAGGGACTGGAAAGAGAGAGAAATGAGAAGTCATTGTTTAATGGGTAGAGAGTTCAGTTTGTGATGACGAAAAAGTTTTGGACATGGATGGCGGCAACGACTGCAGAACAACGTGAATGTCCTTAGTGTGACTGAATTGCATACTTTAAAATAGTTAAAATGGCAAGTTGCATGGTATGTTTATTTTACCACAATTTTCAAAAAAATTAACTTTGCAGCCGATCTCTAGCAAAAGTATAGAATATAATACTTGCCTCATGATTGCCTTTATTTATTCTTCCTACACTTACATTATCTTTGCTTTCTTTTCCTCACTGACTCTTTTAAAATATTATTTTATTGTTGTGTGTTAGTTTTTATGGTACGGTGACTTAAAAACATTTTTGGCAGAGCAAGGAAGGATTTCCATATTAAAGTACACTCAGTCTGGTAAGACAAAGCTGTTGGTGATTGCGTCCCAGAGAAAGAGTGAGAAATACATATTTCTGAAGTCCATTAGTGACACCGAGATAAGAAGGGAAACCTCTGAGAGGGAACACTTCCTTCTCATTCCTCCTTGAGTTGGGGGGACCCCTCCCTCCCTCCCTAGTGGCACCAGAAGACATCATACAGAGCTCCCCTGGGCCCTTTCACCCAGGCCAGTATCAATATGCGTCATTTCTCCCCCAACTCCCAGCCAGCTTCATGGCTGTTCTACCTGTGCAGGATCACACAGCTGGATGTCCAGAAAGGTGCTTGGCTTAGTGTTCTACTGTGAAAAAGTGAATTTCTTAATGATTTCTTAGCAAAGAGCTCTGAATATTCATTTTGGACCCCACGAATACTGACAAATTATGTAGTTGGTGTTACCTCTCCTAGACAGTGAGCATCTCAGGGAAAGAAATCCATCTGACTTTTTTTTGTAGCACCAGTCCCAACCCCAGTGCCTGATAGGCAAGTCCACAGGAGAGAGTCAATAAATATTTGTTGCATGAACAATGACAGAAACTATAGGAAGCCCTTGCTTTCACAGTACTAAGTATTCTGTCTTCATGATCGTTTATCAAACCTGCTCCAGAAAAAACATGCAAACACAGGAAGGATAGGTTCATGGAGGAAAAGGAAGGTTTACGGCTGTAACCAAAAATAAAGACACCATGTCCCTTAATCTTTCCTAGGCTGGAATCCATATGTGAAATTCACCTTTGAGGAATGCGCTGTGTGTTGCAGCCAGAGCTCGAGTGGTTGTATCCTAAGCTCCAGCCTCTTCAAGACAGAACCTTGCATAGATTCATCTCACATTGATACTGTTTTTTAAACTCTCCAGAGGTGTGATTTTCACAACTTTCCTAGATAACTACCCACCCCATTATTCTTCAGATTTCCCTGGGACCTGAGGCTTTGATAGCTCTCCATTTAACAAGATAGAAATACAGAGAAAGGCAACAGAGCTGGAAGAAAATCATGAGGAAAGGAAAGTGAAAGCAAAGCAAGGAAGATGGACATGCAGACAGTCAGAAAGAAAAACAGCCACCATGGAACACGGCTCATAACTCACAGCTCACTTCTGGTGCAAGACCTTTACGATATCCAGCTTCCTGAGAAGGTTGTCCAGAAACTGGGGCTTCCAGATTATTTATTTTCATTTCCCAAAACCTAAGAAAATATAAAGAAATATCAACCAAAGAATGGTCATTTACGATCTTTGAAATCTGTCATATACTTTCTATCTACATGAGGATTAGGGACCAGAGTAAATCAAAGTCATTAATTTGAGGCAGGAAAGGGGAAACAGAAAACCAGTATGTGGAGGGTAAAGAGGGGTTACAGGAGGAAATGGCGTCCAGGGCAGCATTTTCTAATGTGCAGACTTTCCCTAAGCCATCCCCCACCCACATGCTCACTCGGTTCCTAACAGCATCTTCATCAATTAAGATTCTATGAGACTGGCAGGCTCCAAGATCAACAGTACCAGCCACATATTCACTATTCCACTGGCAAGGCGAACAATTCCGAATATTAAAAGTAAAGCAACACGTTCTGCCATGTCTTTTGTATACAGACAGCTGAAGCTGCGTGAAAGTTTGGCACCAAAAGGCCAAGTACCATATTTTCAGCCACCCACACGCCAAACCCCATAATAACTACAGACTCTAGATGTGAAATTTTCAGACATTTGCAGTGAAGTAAAACTAATAGTCATGTTTCTTCACGTGCTTCCTTTCCTAACAGGGCAGTTTCTCCACTTTAAAACCTCATCAATGTAAGCTAAAGAGAACAAAGGGTGCTGCGGAGAGATTTTCACCAGATGTCAAATAGTGCTTATTTATTTAAACAGAAAACCCCACTTTGTACATTTGGTTCATTTAGTGGTATGTGCTCTGTGACAAGTATTTTTTATGAGTAAAAAGCTGCCACCAGTGTGCTTAAGTTACAATAGGGCTTCAGAAAAGTCTGTTAGCTGAGACTAAATATTGCTCTTTTTGCTTTTGGTTGAAATGTAAATTCTATTGCCATCCTCTCTCTATTATAAGAGAAACATCATCCTTTAAAGTCATGGCAGGACTAATACTTAGTTCTCTCTCTGTGGTCAAACCTAGAAGCACTCTGCTTTTTAAGGTAGGTATATATGCTATAGAGCATTGATTTTCTTAAAATTTAACAACAAAAAAATTGTCAATTCCATCCAGTGTGAATAACTGGGCTCCTGGGACGTGAATGAGCCATCAGAACCTGTAGGCTGAGAGCTTGTGTTACCCACTGAGCGAGGGTAATAAAATGGGTTATCCAGCACTCCTCTGAGCCTCTGCAAATAAGGAGCATGTTAACTTGTTCTATAAAAGAAGAATGTCCCCCATTCTGCTGGGTAGAAAATGTAATTTTAGGTCAGACTCTGGTCAAGGAGTGTCTCCGTCTGTCAAAGATAAGGTTTTTCAGATACCCCTTCTACCAACAAGGTGAGAGACAGCTAGACAAAGATCACACCTGGCAAATATTTGGATTAGACAAAAAAAGCTTTCAGAGATAAACAAATACAGAAGGAATGTATAACCAGATAATCAAGTAATCAACATCAGATTTCTACAGAGCATAGTGCAGAAGGCCAACCCCCTTAGAAACACAATGGATAAAAAGCATTTATAAAGAGAATTCTGAACAAGTACAAAAAGGATCTTTGTATTTCCTGGTGCCTTCAGGTCCCTGGTATAAGAAGTAATCTCAGCACAGAAGGGCCTGAGGCATACACGAAGGGGAGAACTTAAGAAAGATCAACTATACTGGGACAATGGAAGAAGCTGAGCCCTGGCTGAGTCCGAACAAAAATTTTTCACTTATTATATTCGGTGAAGAGTTTTCACCAGTTCCTTGATGAGGAGAAAATGGCAAATTAAAACCAGCATTACTACATGTATGTGTTATCATAATATACATATTAGAGATATGATATATCTAGTACATAATATGGTATCCATATAGGATAATATACTGTAGATAATTTTATTTAATATAACTTTTTAGTAAAGTGTACAAAGTTCTCATCTCATGCTATGCCTTATCCATTTTTAACTTTTCTTTTTTAAACCCAGGGTTATATAATCCATTCAACTTTATGTTACACTTAGAAATCTAGATAAACAGTGCCAAAATAATATTGTAATGAAGACTTAGATCTATTAGATATCATTTATCAGATATCTATTGATGGACTATCATAGATATCCACTGGTGAAATGGCATCTTATACAGAATGCTAACTTAACTTCCTCTCTATCATGATAGTGGCTTACTTATATTTCCTAAGAAAACCCACCACTACAAAACACCTAGAAATATGGATCATTTTTAAATTCTTTTAAATGAATATATGATCCAAAAAAAGTAAGCAAAATCTCTGGGGGCCAAAAATAAAAAGGAAACTGAAAACCAAAGTGGTGAGCCATCT
>PITA01001005.1:0-17116 GCA_004023965.1 Spilogale gracilis
TCCTCTTCTTTCTTCTTCTTCTTTGTTTATTTTTAAGTAATCTCTATACTCAATGTGGGGCTTGAATTTATAACCCCAAGATCAAGAGTTGTATACTCTACTGACTGAGCCAGCCAGACACCCCAGGATTTCTTCTGATGGCTTAATGGAATGAGTCAATGAAAAGAACCTCAAAGAATTTGTATGTAGAATCTTCTTCAATTGAGTAAGAGTTCAGGGCTCTCAGAGTCCTCAGTGGTACCTAGTTTGCTTCCCAGCAACAAACTGAAGGCTTCCAGCCAACTAACTGACTAACATCATGATGGATGGGATTGCTATAGGTTGCATTTGGGCCCATGTGAGTCCAACATCTGACATAAGCTTGCCTCGTCTTGTGCCCCAGTGTGTGCACTTTATGGGGTTGGTAGAGCAGAGAGCTGGTGGTACTGCTCATAGTACCTGGGGAAGAAAACGTATTACATGAGACTACTTTTTCTTCTGTAGCTCTCAAATGTGATTGTAAATGCCCATCTCACTTACCTGATGGTTGCAGCCACATGGAAATCTATAGTGAATATTTTTGCGAAGTCTTCATGGGACTGGTTCCCTAAGGACTGGAGAGATCAGGGAGGAGCACACAGCATTACATGTAACTCCATGCTGTATTTTTCTTTCTTTCTTTCTTTTACAAAAAAAGGAAATGATAGAATAAAACAAGTAAAGTGTTAATAATGTTTAAGTAGATGGTGGATCCAGCTCTTCATTTTATTATAGTCTATACTTCTCTCCTTACATTAAAATGCTAATGTAAAACAAATGCAAGAATATCATCATCACCATCACCACTAACAACAATAAAGACATCTATTTCCCCTTGGGAAATTTCAAATATAGGTCTACCAAAATATCAGGTATGGGTTATGATTTCTTAACATCTCTTTTTTCCAGCCCCTTGATGCTGTGAAAACAAAAAGTTCATTCAATGCAACTGTGTTGAGTGAAAGGATTATCAATTAGTCAATGTTTTGCCTTCACCTTAAGGAAATGTTCTGGTATATGGAGGTGATCATAAGAAGATGGGATGATAGCCTATCTTCTTTCCTCCTTTCCTATCTTCCTTCCTTCCTATCTTCCTCCCTTCCTTCCTTCATATCTTCCTCCCTTCCTCCTTTCTTTCCTTCCTTCCTTCCTCCTTCCCTCCCTTCCTTCTATCCTTCCTTTCTTTTTCTTTCTTTCTAGATTTTATTCATTTATTTTGAGAGAGAGTGGGAGGGGGAGAGAGTGCATGTGTGTGAGCAGACAGAGGGGAAGAGGGAGATAAGCAGACTCTGCTGAGTGGGGAGCTCGACTCAGGGGCCCGATCCCATAACCCTGAGATCCTGATCTGAAATCAAGAGTTGGATGCTTAACTGACTGAGCCTCCCAGGTGTCCCAATGAGGTAATTTTCTGATGACAATTCACATCAGTAGAATATACTGAATATACCTGTGCTTTTTATTTAAAGCAGTGTTGACAGGTTTGTGCAAATCATTTTGGAGAGAGATAAAAGCTATGGGCCAAGGCCTGGACTGAGCCATATGATCCCACTCTGGAAAATGCAAAGCTCATTCATGTGGGTTTTATTTTGTCCTAATAAGCATTGAGAAGCCCCCACAACTGCCTTTTTTTTTCTATAGTTGAGCCTTTTCCTCAAATTCTGGAGTGCATGCTAGTCCTGGATAATGTAGTAGCTGGAGGGTTCTATGATTTTCCAGAGGACAGATGAGGGGACAAGGGAAGAGGTCTGCCCAAGAAAGTTGGCTAATCAAGATGTGACTTGGAGTACCTGACTTTTTAAAACAAATCAGGAAACAAGCTGAAACACCCCTGTGGGGATAGAGTAAGAGGAAGATCTGGCAAGAGGAGCAGTGACACCTATTCCTCTTTTTTTTGGCCACCCATATTTTCCGAAGGTATGATACAAACCTGCTATCGCTAATGGACCAGTAGAATAAGGTTCTAGAGAAGCTGTTTTCATTTCAGTACAAGGAAGTTTTTCTTTTTTTCTTCAAATACTAGAATGTATATGAGGGCACAAGGCTGCCCCATGTGTGAGCTCCAACTTTAAACAGACCAAATTGTGAAGCTCTCTCTCAATGATGTCATGAGTGGTTTCAGTTTGCCCTTAGGAGGAGGTTTTAGGAGAACGTCTATCTGCAAGGATGGCGGGCTAATTCCCTGAACCAGAGGGGCTCTCTTCCCTGTTCTCACAGCACTATCTCCTCTCCCTCCCATTCCAGAGGGACAAGGGTGGGCAGGTGGAGAGCATGAATGCCACAGTCTCCCCACCATCATCCTGCAGGGACACTGCATAAGCAGTTGGAGCCAATCACAACTCTTCCTGAACTTTAGAAGACTCTGGATTCAGTGAAATGCAATTGGATGCTCATCCCTGGATAAGATACCTATTGGCAAACTGCTTAACTTCTTTGAGCAACTTGAGTAAGATAGCTAAGAAGGAAGAAATAAGTCACAGTGAAGATTATGTTTATACAACCCCCCAAATTGACTTTCAGGGTTTGGCTCTATTTCTTTCTGATAGGTACAAGAATTTAGAGCCAGGAAAATAAATCAGACTCCTCATCTGTCACATCTGATCTGATTGTTGAAAGGACTGAGCTACCAGCCACCTCTTCATGTCCTGTCTCATCGGGAGCTTTAACAGTCAGACACACAGTCCTGGTCAGAGTCCACAATGGAAGTTTGGAGCATTTTGCCTGAGGATCGCTCAGAATGGAGCCCTTTGGAAGGATACCGGCCAGATGTCCAGGCACATCCAGCTGGTGGGACAGCAGCTGCTTTTTTATTCTGAGATGAAGCAGCATTCCCAAACTCATGGAGCTCAGCGGTCAGGCCACAGTCATTCAGAGGTCGGGTCAGGGCAGAGATACATGGAGTATGACAGCACCTGTGGTGTCAGGGGAGGCTCCCCTGGAGCTAAATTCTTTAGCAGTTCTAAAAAAATTCCTCCCCTTCCCACCCTGCTCTTTATTAATTGGAACTACACAAACTTCCACTATATGTTAACATACATCTATGCCCAAGAAGAGATGGATAGAAAGAGGTGGTGTGGAACGATTTTCTCCTGGACCCTCACCTTCTGCAAAACTACTTCCTGTCGAGGCCAGAACCACATGAGACACTCCTGGGTGTCATAGAGGAGCACCTAGGACCATTCAAATATTGCATCTCTGGGAGCCTCATAGATTGATGAAAACACTGCCTCTTGTGTGTCTAACTAGCAGAAACACATAAGGATAATGAAAGCTAGCTTTCATTGAGTATGATTTTCAAGGCACTTCTGCACAATGTTACATCAGTCCCTTCCACTCAAAAATATCCTCATTTACAAGCAAAGAGGCTGATTTGGTGGTTGAAGGACTTAAAAGGGCACAGGCTTAGCGACGGTGAAGGCAGAACTGCCAGGATTCTGCCTCCAGACCCCTGTTCTGTTTCCATACAGTCCACCTGTTTTCTGGCAGTTTCTGGACAGTGAAGGGGGTTGCTTGGGTGGTAGCTGTAATCAGGACATCCAGTGGTGGGAACCTAAGGGGATCCATCCCTAAGAGCTAGTGAGGGGCCCTGCAAGGCCTCCAGCACATGTACTCACCTCCTACACGATGCACATGTGCTCACCTCCTAGCTGCTCCTAAGGGGAATATGGTAGTGAATGCTTTGATGGCTTTGCAGAGATAAATAAGCTTCCAATCCCGGTTCTCTGCATTAATAGCCTTGAAATCTTGGGTGAGTTACCTAAACCCCTCAGAGCCTTCATTTCATTCTGTGTAAAATGGGGAACACAGAGGTGTTGTGAGGATTAAAGGAGATTATGCATGATGGATGTTCAGCTTTCAGATGTTGAACACTTTGGGGTTTTCATCGTGAACTTGAATCATGGATTGCAAGGCAGGTCACTACATGGAAGAAGATGAAGCCAGGATCTCTATGCTATATTATTCTTACATATTTGATGAGTCAGGGCATTCTTGGGATTTATCCCTCAGGGGACGTCAAGGTTCTACTGCATACTACTGCATAGGACTTGCTCTCAAAAATATTCCCTCCTCCCCGTGGTCATGTCTCACAGTATGAATCTATCAGTGGATGTATGAGTTCCATAGGTACTCTCATCAAAATAATGTTTCATGGCTTCCTTTTAAGTTGACCGTCCTGTTGACAAAGCAGAGAAAAATAAAGTGCTATTATAACTAAAGGGATATTTATTTACCTTGCACAATGTATTTAAGTTGGACTCTTTGACATTCCATTGGTAATTTCACACCCAACACAAATAGCCCAGATTTTCTTTTCCATTATCGCAGAATCCTAATTCACTCAACCTATCCCAACTCTGAGGCTGTTTGGGCTCCATTGCCTTTAAGTCTGATTTTTGAATTATAATTACTTGCCTTTTCTGTGTGTCTTTATAATTACCAAAGATAGTTTCATTGACATGATCTCATTTAATCCTCAGGGCAACACATGGCAGGGCAGTACTATCCCCATTTTATGGATGCAGAAAGGGGAGCCTGTGGAGGTTCAGTGAGCTTGTCCAAGGTCACAGCCAAGAAGTAGCCACCCCGTTGAACTTGGAGGTGGGTTCTGACTCCTGAGTTCAGCATGTTCCCTGTCATTCTCCAGCTGTCCCCTCTCCATTGTCATCAAAGTCCCCAGCATTGGCTGTGACAGGAGGGTATGTGTATAGTCAAGTCATTATCTATTTTTCTGTATTTCTGGTGTCTCCTGGTTGTCACCTGTAGTTTTTGCTACTATTTTAGCCACTTGTGTGCCCTAGGTCTGACTTTAGCTGACTGATCTCATTACATCCTACAAAGGAATGTAAAGGAACAGCCCTCTGTGTTTGGGTCTGCCTCCCCTGTAACTTTCCCGAAGATGCCCAGCTTTGTGCCCAGCCTTCCTAACCATAATTGTGGCCTCTCTTTCTGAACTTGGAAGGTTTCCTTCCAATACCTGCATTTCCCTGGAGCAGCTGACAGACCATCCATGTAAGTAGAGTGATTTTTGCCTCAATTGTAATAAAAATTTGAATTATTCATCGGCACAGTGGCTGTTAGACAAATGCCCAATTATTATTCATCCACAGCTAAGTAACCTCCTGCTCTTTTTTGGAGCTGTGACAAATGCAGTCCTTCCAGAACTGGCAGAGGGTTCAGATCAAAGAGTGCTTTGTGTCTTGCTTTAACCAGGCAAGGCAAGGCAAGACAACACTGTCTGCTTGTGCCTGCACCTCCCGCCTCCCCCGTCCCCCAGTGTGGTGCCGGCCTAACGGCCTGGACTGAGAAAGCCAGCCTGGAGAGGGGAAACTGAGCCCTGCAGCAGTTGGGCTGGCAGCTGTGAAACATCATGCACGGCCCCCCTGGTCCACCCGGCAAAGGCTTGCCTTGGCAGGTGGAACAGTCGCACCGGGCCTTTTGCCAAAGGAGCCACTGAATTGCAAACGAGGTTATGGAAAGTGACTCTTGATTAGATCAACTCTGCAGCTTTTTTTTCCTCCATAATCCATGGCCTCCTCCCTGAAAGTCATCCCCTGCCACTGGGGTCACTGGGAGGGCTATTGCTAAGGAAGGAGTGTCCCAGGTGCAGCCTGGCCACTTCCTCCTTTTCCTTTCTCTGGGCAAGCTCCCCCCACCCTGCTCACTGTTCATCAGGAGCTTCAGGCCCACCCAGATCCCTCAGGGTGGGGGCCTTTCCTGGGCTGGACAGATTTCCAGGCGTACATGTTTTTCTACCCTTTCCCTATAGAATTTATTAGGAGAGAGATGTTGGCCAGAAAGCCCCTTGCACTTTGCCGGCTCTCTAGGCTGCCAACCCTCCCACTGGGGAGATGTCCCAGCTTCCCCGTGTCTCACTCCCCTGCCATCCTGAAACCTTCAGGCCCCTCTGATGGCTTCCATATTATACCATAGCCCTTTCTGTCTTCTGCAGACCCCAGATAGCTCTCCCTATGCCTCTGACTCCTGACCGCACCCTGCCTCGAGCATCTTGCTCTAGTGTTCCCCTTGCCCCTTTAATCTTAGGTTTCCAGACAACCACCCCGTCTCCTGTTTTCTCATGCTGCTTCCTCACCTTCGCCTGCCCTGCCCCCCACAATCATGCCACTGTGTCCCATGGACACTTGCCTCTCAGTGCTCAGCTTTTTCAAACCACTCTTCCTCCACCCCTCTCTTCCTTGTGACCCGCCCCACCCCTAAGGAACACCACACATGTAATTTCCTCCACTGTAGGTTTTCCATTCTTCCATTTCCAGATTATGCCATTTCTCTCTTCATTAACCTAAGTAGATTTCCACCTCACTTAGAGTAAGAACTGAATTCCTTACAATGTCCTTATGTGATTTGCCTGTTGTTATACTCCAATGACAACAAATCCTACTACCTTCCCTCTTGTCCCTCTCTCCTTTCCAGTTTCACAGGTCAAACCTGATCCTTCCTCAGGGCCTTTGCACTTGTTGTCCTCTCAGGCTATAACACTCTTTCACCAGGTATTCGATGTCTCACTCCCTTCTTCTATATCCATCCAATGTATAGTAATGTCCTGGCTAGCCATCATCTCACTAACCTAGGTTTTCTTATAGCACTTATTATCCTAACATATCATGTGTATGTGTGTGTGTGTGTTTGTATTGTCTGCTTCCCTCCATTAGAACATAATCTTTGTGAGAATAGGGATTTCCTTTGGAGTACTATGGACTGAGTGCTATAGACTATGTTCCCCCTGTTCCAGTTCATATATTGAAGCCCTACTCTTCTGTGGAAGGCTATGTAAGAGATGGGATCTTTGGGGTGATTAGGGCTAGATGAGGTCATGAGGATAAAACCCTCATGATGGGGTTAGTGCCATTTTAAGAAGAGACACTGGAGAGCTTGTCCTCTTCTCTGCCATGTGAGGACATAGGGAGAAGACAGGCATCTAGAAGCCAAGAAGAGGGTTCTCTCCAGAACCCAAGCATGCCAACAGCTTGATCTTGGACATGTAGCCTCCAGAACTGTGAGAAATAAGTTTCTTTTATTTAAGCCCCCCAGTCTGTTTTACTTTGTTATGGTGGCCTGAGGACACGCATCAGTGTCCCATGGAGCAAGGGGCCAGGAGAGAAGAGCTGGGGATCTGTGGTTATTGGTTAGCTCCCAGCTGTTGCTCCCACCCTTACATGAAGTCTTTCTCGTTTCAGGTCATTACCTTCTTGTCCTCCTTGATGTGTCACCCACTGTCCCCCTGTAACGGTCTCATGGGTGACTTTGGAATCTGGCTCCCTTCTTCCTCTTGGTCCATTTCAATTTTTAATATCCACATAGGTGATCTCTCTCTCAAACAGCTTCCTCAATTTCAAGGCCTCCTCAGCTCCCCTGAACTCCCCCCACCCACAGGCACTTGTTATTCCCACACTGACAGCTCCAGCCCAGAATTCTCAGACCCCTGGGTTTCATGCTGTGACCAGACTGCCCATCCTTCCAGCTCTCCCATAGTCTCCTTTCCACCGCACATGCTCTTTGACTTTGTGGAGACTTCTTGGCGATTGGCCCTTCTATTTCCACAGTGAGTAGGCTCTGGGTGTTGTCACAAATGACTGTGCCCTTTACATCTGCCACTTGAGGAGGGTGGGCGGGGCCTGAAACCCAATCTGCGCATTGCTCCATAAGCTTACATGGGGGCAGGGCAAGGTCCCTGGAAGTAGGAGCACCTTTATCTTCTCATGAAGAATAGGCCTTGCCAAGCCATGCGCACACAGCCTGTGCCCAGAAGGGCGTTTCAGAAAATGCTCACAGAGGCACCTTGGAGGCTGCAGCTGCCTTGATATACCCTATAGTGGACGACTGTCCCAAATTCTTGAACCCTTTCTATACTTCTTGAACACTTTCTCCCCAGTGCAAATACCAACCTCCCCCTGGGCGCAGAGGGGTAGGGAGACAAAACACAGGGTGAAGGTCTTAGTGTCCCTCACTTCCTTGGTGCCAGAGGTGTTGATTTAGGTTCCACCAACCTAACGTATGTACAAGAGATATTGACTCAACGCTGAGTTATACAGAGAAGGCAGAGCTTGGGCGTCTGTTTTTCCGGGAGCGTGGTGATGGGGGGGATTTCGTTCTATAGTTGGCAGCTGTGGTGATCGAAGCTTCGTGATGGTGGTGGAGGCTCACTCAGCCCCTGTGATGGGCCAGTCCCACCCTGTGTGGGGGGCGATGTTCCTGGACGCTCAGCCAGTCTGTTTCTTTACATCTCTCAGTGACTTTTTTGAGCTATCTATATCCCTGTCTTTTTCAGCCAGCTGGAGTGGATTCTGTTCTAACTAGAACATGGGCCACCATGTGCACCCTCCTTGCCTTTCCCCTTCCCAGTTCCAGCCCAGGTCCTGTAATCATCTGAACTCCTTGCTTCCTCCTTTCCCCATCCACCCCCTGCTCCATTCTTCCTCTGCATCCACCCAGTGAAATACCTACCCCACTCTCCTCTCCCTCTACACCTGGGAAGCAGGTGGGGGGAAATCACCTAGCCATGCAACTCTCATCATTTGTGTCTCTGCCTCAGCTGGGTCTCTGTGGGTGTCCAGTGGCGCTTTCTTTCCCACATCCCATCCATTGCCCATTTTCTTCAACAACAATTTAATCTTTCACCATTCCCTGCATCGTTGGCCTCCTCATTCTTGGCAGACAGCCCTCTAATTTCCTGTCCCATTTGCCTCTTTACCCCATTGCCCCCCCATCTTAGCACCCTCCCCACATTTTCTCCAGGATCAGAACACATGAGAGTCATGTTCTTACTGAAAGGCAACCTCATCCAGATCCCTCTGACCCTGTCTTCTTTCATCATCTCTGGACCTTGCTTTATCAGTCACCACCACTTGCTCTTAAATCTTCTTTCTTTCTCTTGCCAAAAAAATAACTCAAGAACATTTAGAGTATTGATTAATTTGTATGCAAGTTATTTTCTCCTATATGAAAGAATCCTTTTTTAAAAATTTATCTCTAGGGGCGCCTGGGTGGCTCAGTTGGTTAAGCGACTGCCTTCGGCTCAGGTCATGATCCCGGAGACCCGGGATCAAGTCCCACATCGGGCTCCCTGCTCGGCGGGAAGCCTGCTTCTCCCTCTCTCACTCCCCCTGCTTGTGTTCCCTCTATGGCTGTGTTTCTCTCTGTCAAATAAATAAAATCTTAACAAAAAAGTTATCTCTATACCCAGTGTGGGACTCGAACTCACTATCCTGAGATCAAGAGTCGCATGCTCCATGGACTGAGTCACCCAAGGGATCTGTTCTTAAGCTGAGATAATGATTTATACATAAGAGTGGGAGATAAAGAAAACACTGTAGATGGTCTGTATACAGTAAAGCTTGTTTGTACTTTTTGGGGGGTAAACTGATAAGGTCAGCAAAGATGGCCTCCTGTCTGGGCCTCCTGTCCTTGATTAGGTCCAAAGGGAGATGGAAGAAGACAATCTAAGTTGTTTATGGATTTTCGAGAAAACTTTGAGAGTCTGACTGAGGAACACGTGCTCCAGGCTCTCTCTGTACACTGTCTGCCAGAGTTCTGCCATCTGCTCCTCCATTCTTGTGATGACTTCTCACTCCCCACTGAACCTTTCCCCTGAAACTCTCATTGCATGCACTCAAATAATCTTAAAAGAAACTACTCTTCCTTGCTCTTCCCCTACTAGTATATATAGATTTCTCTGCTTCCTCACCTCCTTTGACCCCTTAGTCCAGGTAGACTATGTCTTCTGAATCCCACCACTCTACCTGAACTTTCATGCTAAGATCTTTCATGACCTATGTACCAAATGCAGGGGACATTTTTCAGTTGTCTTCTTCCTGGATTTTCTTGCTGCCTTGGATTGCAGATTCCTGGGACACTTTTGGGTCCTGGTTCCTTATGGACATCCATGATCACATAGAGTTCAGAGGTCCCTCCTCTTCCTATCACAGACTTGGATGTCGGCTCTTCCTAGGGTTTTCCTTGGCCAGTTCTCTTCCCTCTGGACTCTAGGTATCATTGCTGTCATTTTTACAGCTAATGACTATGTGCTGGTTGAGTCCCAAACCTGCCAAGTACTGCTAGAAAATTATACAGAAGAAAATTACAGTCAGGGGAAGGGAGAGGATCTGTTTTATCCTAAGACAGAAATGCTAACACTTCACTGGACTCCTGCCATTTATTATCCACCTTTCACTAGGTAGTTACTCAAATGTTTAAGGGAGGTGAACCAATTTGCCAAGGTGACAGCAGAGTTGCACAAGGTGCCACTTTCCCTGAACCCTTCTTTCTGTTTTGCATCAGAGACCTCAAAATGAAGACAAGGAAGTGGCTGCCTTTTGGTTCCTCCATCCATCTGTCATCCCTTGGGTTCCTCTGTAAATATTGATAGTAGTTAGGCCCGTTATAGGCATGGGGAATATTGTCTGTCCCTGGAGAGCTGCCATCACTCCAATGGGTGGCTGGGCCTTGGGAATGGCAGCCACCTCTTGTGTCCACAATCTTTCAGGCCACCTAAGACCATTTGTCTGCTGTTGAAACATAATCAGGGTGCCCTGCTCATCTATGCAGCATGAGATAAATAGAATCCCCAGGGACTGTTGTTATAGTTTACAATTTTTGTACCAGAATTTGTCTGGAGCTCCCTGGAGGCAGTTAGAGAGACCTGAAGCTCTTGAATGGCATCTTCTCCTCAAGGAACTAGTGCCTCCTCAAACTGCCCCCTCACCAGACCCAATTGTCTTTGCTATATTGGGGCACTCGCCCTTTTGTTTGACTGTTTCTTTTCCCCCATCATCCTCTGTACATGACTTTCTCCTGGAAGGTCAAGGCTGTGGATGTTACACATGACATACATGAGACATGTGTAGTGTGAAGAGATACAGAAGAGGGAACCCAGACCCTGAAACAGAAAGAGCGTGAACTCTGAGTCAGACAAATCTGTGTGTGTGTGTTCTGCCCTTCTGATTATAAGATTGTGTGACGTTGGGATAATTACTTATCTGAGACTGTGCTTGGTTAACTAAAATATGGGAATGCTAATTCACTTAACCACATAATGGTTGCAAAAATTAAGTGAAAAGCACAGGTAAAGCACTTGGCATTAAGTGCTCCCAAATGATAGCTGGTAGTATATTGTTAGTAGATGCTTAATAAATATTTCTTGCTTCTATTGCTTTTTCCTTTCTCCCTGGAGAATTCACTCAGCCTTGTGATTCATCTCTCACATCTACAGAGTGCAAATTCCTCTTCTCTGCTCTCTTTGGCTGCATCACACACTTGGCCATTTACTGTTGCTAATGAATATTGATGCATGTGTTTTTATGTTTCCAGTTTGTGTCCTAAACTCTAGTGTAAGGTTCTGAAGTAGGGATCCTGTTTTATAGCTTTTGAATCCCTACTGCCCTGCACAGTGTCCCAATCATGGCAGGTGCTCAGTAAATATTTGCTGACACCGATGAGTAACATTCTGCCTTAGAACATAATCAATTACATACTGGGGTAAAAATACTCCCTTACCCTTCGGTCTGTATTCTGGGCCCAGCCCTGCTCTCCACATTCCCTTATACATAGTCCTGACCCCACCCAAACTGGGGCCTGCTGTGGTGGCCGAGCCTGGAACAGATTGCTGTGCAAATACTTGGCAAACTAACAGTCTATTTGTGGATAAGCAGAAATTGGCTGTATTCTCAGTGGAGTTATGAACTGTCACTATTAACACCCATGAGTCACTAACATCATGGTGGGCTGAGTGATTTTTCTGCAGGCTTATAAGGCATATTATACTAAAAATGCTGCTGTCCATCTGTCTAATCAGTGCTTGTTCCATTGATGTCACAAATATTTAAATGACCTTCTTTCTTCATGCCCCCATACACAGGGCTTTATGTAATTTTCAGACTCCCCTTGTGGGTGAGGTTCAGGTAGCCAATAATGAGGTGGTTGTTGTCGTCGTTGTTTCTTTTTATGATTTCCAGAAAAAGGTCTAGTATGCTAGGAGAAGTTAAAGAGAAAAATAAGAAACAAGCTAATCCTGTTACTAAAAGTAACTTTACCCCAAGCCAGAGCATCAGCCTCACATTCTAGAAATGGAAGCAGTAGGGACTGGATGAAGTTACAGGAGGGTAGAATGGCTCTTAACCCAATGGAATTTCAGCCCCAGAAAACCACACATTGATGATGTGGCTCCATGTCCACTTTTATTATTTTTTTTTAAGATTTTTTTATTCATTTATTTGATGCAGAGAGAGATCACAAGTAGGCAGTGAGGCAGGCAGAGAGAGGAGGAAGCAGGCTCCCTGCTGAGCAGAGAGCCCAACATGGGCCTCAATCCCAGGACCCTGAGATCATGACCTGAGCTGAAGGCAGAGGCTTAACCCACTGAGCCACCCAGGCGCCCTCCATGTCCACTTTCTGAATCATTCATAAACTTACCTTGTGACCAGCTTTACTTCAGAACATAGAGGGAAGGGAATTCTGGGAAACATGGCTCCAACTTGGCTCAGCTAATACAGGATAAAGCCACCACAGATAGAAGGTTTGGTTAGCATCCTAGGAAAAGAAAATCCTACAAGAGAGAAGGAGAAAATATCAATCATCTCTCATTATAAAAGTAACTGTAAACGTAACTATAAAAGTAACTTTACCCCTTTGTAATTGGCAATCTGTAATACTTTGCAATAGTGTGAATATCCTGATGCCCAACACAGTTTACCCAGTGGTCTCAGGATCTACTGATGATCCTGTCTGAATTCATTTTTGCAAACTGCCTGAACTGATCCACATGTATTCAGTGGGAGCCCTTCTAGGCCAGGCTCTGAGACCCTTTAACATGATTCTTGGTCTTTGTATACTTCCTTACTTGAGCAAAACAAGAGATCCTAGGCTCAACTTATGTTTTTCTGGTCCCAGACCTTGGAACATATGTTTCTCTAAGGAACTCTGGTCTCATTTAGTGGGGAATGATATTTAGACACCAAGATCTGGTTGCTAGCTGTGCTCACTGTTATTGGTGTGTTATTGTAACTTGGTCTTTTCAATGGAAGTAATAGTAAATATATTTTAAAAAACTGTGGGGCGCCTGGGTAGCTCACCAGTTAAGTGACTGCCTTTGGCTCAGGTCATGATCCCAAGGTCCTGGGATTAAGTCCCTAATTGGGCTCCTTGCTCAGCAGGGAGCTTGCTTCTCCCTTTACCTGCTGCTTCCTCTACTTGTGCTTGTTCTCTCTCTGACAAATAAATAAATAAATAAATAAATAAAGTCTTCCAAAAACCCAAACAACAACAGAACCCCAAGACTGTAAGTTCACTGATATTTACAATTAAAATTTATCCTTACTTTTTCTTATTTTAAATTCTCATCTCTGTTTTCTTATAGTGGAAATCTTGGTTTCTAATAGCATGGTATATGATATAGATGAAATATTTTCAGAACATTATACCATTATTACTACTACCAATAAATCTGTTCAGTTACATTTAAGATTTCTTTGCAGTTATTTTGTCCTTAGAATATATTTCCCACTAAGGATGTAAAGAATGCAGACTTTAAAAATTGCTCAAATTTGGGGCACCTGGGTGGCTCTTTTGGCATGGGTCATGATCTCAGGGTCCTGGGATCGAGTCCCAAAACCAGGTCCCTGCTCAGCTAGGAGTCTGCTTCTCCCTCTGCCCCTCCCCCAACACTCATTCATTGTCTCTCTCTCAAATAAACAAAAAAAAACTCTAAAAAAATTACTCAAGTTAATTTCTTTGTGTGATTTTGCTATTGTATTTATATAAAGTTAGGTTCATTTTTTATCTGATAAACTTTATTTTTCCAAGCAGTTTTAGGTTCACAACCAAATTGAGCCAAAAGTACAGAAAATTCCCATATATTCCCTACACCCCTCCACCTTTCCCCACTATCAACATTGTGCATCACAGTGGCACATCTGTCACTATCAATGAATCTACATGGACATGTCATCATCCAAAGTCTATAGTTTACATTAGGGTTCACTCTTGGTGTTGTACATTCCATAGAATATTTGAACAATTGTTTGGACAAATGTATAATAATTTGTATCTCCCATTGTAGTATCATGTAGAATAGTGTTTCACTACTCCACCTAGCCATCCCTTGTTTCCCCCAAAGCCCTGGTAACTACTGATCTTTTGAACTGTCTCCATAGTTTTGTTTCTTTCAGAATGTCACATAATTGGAATCATATGGTATGTAGAATTTTCAGGTTGGCTTTTTTCACCTAAAGATATGCATTTAAGTTAATTGTATGTCTTTTAATGACTTGATAGTTCATCTTTTTAAATTGCTGGATAATACTCCAGCACCTACTGAAGAATATCTTGGTTGCTTCAAAGTTTTGGCAATTATAAATTAAGCAATAGCAAATTTAATTTCACATGTTTACAGCAATAAACATCACATACAGGCTTTGATGTGGACATACATTTTCAGTTCTTTTGGATAAAAGCTAAGAAGTGCTATTGCTAGACCTTATGGTAAGACTAGGTTTAGTTTTATAAGAAACTTCCAAAATGTCTTCTGAAGTGGCCATACCACATTGTATTCCTATCAGCAGTGAATGAGAGTTCCTGTTCCACATAATTGCCAGCATTTGGTGTTATCAGTGTTTTGGATTTTGACTATTTTAATAGGTGTGTAGTGGTATCTCATTGTTTTAATTTGCAATTTCTTCTTGATATATAATATTGAATGTCTTTTTATATGCTTACTTGCCATCAGTACATCTTGGTGAGGAATCTGTTTAGGTCTTCTGTCCATTTTTAAACCAAGTTGTTTTCTTATTGCTGAATTTAAAAATTCTTTGTGTATTTTGGATAAGTCTTTTATTAAATGTGTTTTTTTACAAATATCTTCTCCTAGTCTGTAACTTGTCTTCTCATTCTCTTGACATTATCCTTTGTAGAGCAGAATATTTTTTTAATTTTGATGAAGTCCAGCTTATCATTTCTTTTTTTTTTTCTTTTGTGGAAAGTGCCTTTAGTGATGTACCTAAAAAGTTGTCAGCATACCCACGGTTATCCAGGTTTTCTCCCATGTTACCTTGTAAGAGTTTTATAGTTGTGCATTTTACATGTAGATCTGTGATCTATTTGGGGCTAATTTATGAAGGGTGCAAGTTATATGTCTGAATTTTTTTTTTTTGCATGTGGATGTCCAGTTGTTGCAGCACCATTTGTTGAAAAGACTATCTTTACTCCATTGTATTGCCTTTGATCCTTTGTAAAGATCAGTTGACTATATTATGTGAGTCTATGGCTCTCTATTCTGTTCCACTGATCTACTTATCTCTTCTGTTGCCAATTACCATAATTTATAGTATGTTTTGAGAGCTAGTAGTGTCAGTTCTCTGACTTTTTTTTTCCAATATTGTATTGCCTATTTGGGGCCTTTTGCCACTTTTATAAACTTTAGGATTAATTTATCTGTATAGATAAAACAGTTTGCTGAGATTTTAATTGGGATTGCATTGAATTATCTCTACATTTATTTAATTCTTCTTTGATATCTTTCATCAGTTTTTCTCATATAAAACTTGTCATATTTTATTAGATTTATATACCCAAATTTAATTTTGGGGGGGTCTAATGTAAATAGTAATGTGTTTTCAATTTTAAATTCCACTTATTATTTTCTTTTATATAATACAATGATTGACTCTTTATATATACTTGTATCCCAAAACTTTATTATAATCATTTATTAGTTCCAGAAATTTTTTGTCAATTCTTTTGATTTTCTGCATAGATGATCATGTCATCTGTGAACAAAGACAGTTTTATTTCTTCCTTTCAAATCTGTATACTTTTAATTTCCTTTTCTTATCTTATTGCATTAGCTAGAACCCCCTGTGTAGTACTGAAAAGCAGTGATGAGAAGGGACACTCTTTTCTTGTTCCTAAGGTTAATTTTTAATATTTGCATTCAGTTTTAGGCTTTGCTTAAAAAACAAACTTTCTGCCTATCACTCTATCCTTACCCGCTTTTACCCTATTCTCATCTACTCTTTATCTGTAACCATTTGTATTTATTTCTGATTTTATATTTTCTATGGGTTTTTTTTTTTGCAAAATTAACTAATAGGTATACTCATTTTTATTTTCCCTTTATTCTTAAATAAAGAATAAATATTCTTAAATAAAAGATGGCATACTATATATCGTCTTCTGAATCTGACTCTATTTATTTCACAATACATTTTGGAAATCATTAATAATATTGAGTCAGAAATCTTTCACATTATTTTTCATTGCTGCATATTCTATTGGATAGATCCACCACAGTTAATTGAATAAGCATTTGGGTTATTTCCAGTATTATGTTTTGAATGATGCTGCAGTTGAATAACCGTATGTGTGTGTATGTGTGTGTGTGTGTGTGTGTGTGTGTGTGTGTGTGTGTTTGTATTTGTTTTTTTAACATTTGTAGGAGTATGTTTTCAGGGTAAATTCCTAAAAGTTTAATTGCTAGGTCAAAAGCGAAAGACATATATTGTTTAAAAAACTGTTTGTATTTGAGTGTAGTTGACATACAATGTTACATTAGTTTCAGATGTGCAGCATGGTGATTCAACAAGTTTATATATTATGCTATGCTCACCACAAATGTAACTACCATCTGTCACTATTTTATGCTATTACTAAAAAAAAAAAAGATTTTATTTATTTATTTAAGAGAGAGAGAGAGCAAGAACACAAGCAGTGGTGAGGAGCAGAGGGAGAGGGAGAATTAGACTCCCTGCCAAGCAAGGAGCCCAATGTGGGGCTTGATCCCAGGACTCCAGGATCATGATCTGAGCCAAAGACAGACACTTAACCAACTGAACCACCTAGGTGCCCCTATACCATATTATATTATTGACTATATTCCTTATGTTTTGCTTTTTATTCCCATGATTTATTCATTCCATGACTAGAAACCTATATCTCCCGCTCTCCTTCATCCATTCTTGCCCGTCCTCCCACTCAGTTGCCTTCCCTCTGGCAAATATCAGTTTGTTCTTTGTACTCATAGATCTCATTCTGTGTTTTGTTTGTTTATTCAACTGTTTTTTTTAGATTCCAAATATGAGTGAAATCATATGGTATC
>PITA01001005.1:17216-67093 GCA_004023965.1 Spilogale gracilis
ACCTGAATAGACAAAATAATTGTCCACTTCTAATCCAATATTTTTGGTGTGAATTGTGTAAGTTTTTAAATATATTTTGGATATTAAGCCTTTATCAGATGTATCATTTGCAAATATCTTCTCCCATTTAGTAGGCTACTTTTTAGTTTTATTGATGGTTTCCTTCACTGTGCAAAAGCTTTTTATTTTGATCTAGTTCCAATAGTTTATTTCTGCTTTTATTTCCCTTGCCTTAGGAGATATATCTAGAAAAATGTTATATGAACAACATAGTGTTTTCTTCTAGGATTTTTAGGGTTTCAGGTCTCATATTTAGATCTTTAATCCATTTTTAGTTTAGTTTTGTGTATGATATTAGAGAGTAGTCCAGTTTCATTCTTTTGTGTGTCCAGTTTTCCCATCATTTATTGAAGAGATTATCTTTTCTCCATTGCATATTCTTGCCTCCTTTGTCAATGATTAATTGTCCGTATCTTCTTGGGTTTATTTCTGGACTCTCTATTCTGTTTCACTGAGCTATGTGTCTATTTTTCTGCTGGTACCATACTGTTTTGACTACTATAGCTTTGTAGTATATCTTAAAATCTGGAATTGTGATACCTCCAGCTTTGTTTTTCTTTCTCAGGATTGCTGTGGCTATTTGGGTACTTTTGTAGTTCCATTCAAACTTCAGTATTATTTGTTCTAGTTTCATGAGAAATCGGTTGATGTTTTGATAGGGATTGTATTGAATCTGTTGATTACTATCACTTCCTGGCTTTTTGACTAAGATCAAGTGACTCTGTAGATTTCTTTGGGTAAAGACATATATTATTTTATTGGAAATTGCCAAACTGTCTTCCATATGGGTTACATTGTTTTTCACTCCTACCAGCAATATATTAGAGAGCCCTTTTTCCCATGGCCTCAACAACAACTTGAGTGTGTTCTTAAGAATCTGAATTCTTGCCATCTTGATGGGTGAGAAATGGTACACAATGTGAGATTCATTATAGTAAAGTTGAGCCTATTTCCATGTGCTAAGGCAGGTCCTTATTTCTTGACTAAACTATTAACAGTGACCTCCTGACTGGTTTTCTTTGGTCTTTTAATTTTCTACAATCCTGTCTGAAAATTCCCTTTAACAAAAGCAATCTGATCATGGAGCACTCTTGGAAAAATTATTCCATCATATACTTTGTTTGTAGGCAAAAATTAAGCTTTTAGCTTGGCATAAAAAATTCTTGATGATCAGTTTCCTATATGTCTTGATCCTAGTCTCTTATCCCTATGTACTCCTGCTTCATTTGCTCCACATATTTCCTTTTTCTTTTTCTTCTGTGCTCTTTCATATCTCTAAGCCTTTATGTTTTCCATTCCTTCTTTGAATTCCCTTCCCATTCTTCTCTAGAAAACTCCTACTCACCCTTCAAAGCCCAGTTCAACTGTCATCTCTTTGATAAAGTCCTTCTTAACTCCCTCAATAGAGCTACCCATTCCTCTGGGTTCCCATAGAGTTTGTGGCACTGAACCCTACAACCCTACAATAACATTCATCAGATTGTGCTAAAATTGCTCATTTTGAACATATTCTCACTACTCTTTGAACACAGGGAGTCATTTTATGCACCTGCCCATTTCAAGCACTGAGCCAGTTATATAGTGAGTGCTAATAAATGTTTGCTTTGTGAGCAAATAAATGGTGAGCAGTAATTCATCCTTCTGGTTTCTGCTTCTGTAGAATTTGATATTTTCTTTCTTTCCTCTGGACTTTCCTTTTTATAGGATGCCACTGTAAATATCTAACAATTCCATAAGTATGACCAGGCTTATGAGCATTTCACAGCTTATGACCACCCAATCTCTAAATAATTTCCTTCAGCAGGTGATGAGTCATCCAATTATTGAATCTTAGAGCTGGAAGAAATGTAGAGGAATCACTGGATTCCTTCTCCTCAAGGCAGTACTTAAGCTTCTACTTCCTGATAAAGAGGAGAGAAGACTGTGTGTTTTAAAATCTCAACATCAGGAGCACCTGGGTGGCTCAGTCAGTTGAGTGACTGCTTTTGTCTCAGGTCACGAACCCAGAGTCCTGGGATGGAGTTCTGCATCAGGCTCCCTGTTTGGCAGAGAGCCAGCTTCTCTCTCCCCCTACCTCTACTGCTCTCCCTACTTGTGCTCTCTCACTCTCTCTGTCAAATACATAAATAAAATCTTTTTTAAAAATGAAAATAAAATCTCAACATCAGCAGAATGCATGACTCTCCTCTCAAATACATGTCAGGTAGTGCTTGACATAAGCCACCATGATTTTGGATTGTGATATGGATTGGGTGACATGGGGTGATATGGATTGAATTTTAAGGTAACAAAGTAGGTCTTTCTTTCCAGGTCAAAGTGCAAAAACCTTGTCACTAGCAATATCCTCACCATGTGCAGGTTTTTTTGATGAAGATATGGTTTACATTTAACTCTAATGTCTGGAGAACACAGTTAAAGGTATTTTACCCGCCTATCTCTTTTCTTTTTCTGATTTCTTGTTTTCTCACACTATTACAATTTCAATAGTCATCATTACTATTAAGTACTAAGCTGTTATGTTATCCATACAAATGTGATTCAAATGAAAATTGGCCTTTGACTCCCACTTCCCAGAGCCCATCAAGGTAGGGGTTCCTCCCTAATATCTAAGGACGATTTATTGAGTAATTTAAATGAATAGTACTCCCTTCCACCTGAATCAGTTTGTATGTGTGTTTTTCCTGTTCTCTTTCCCCTCTAATATAAAGCAATAAACTCCACTCAAGCCCTATAAGGGAGATGTCTTAGCAGTCTGGAGTGGGACTGATGTGTGCCCCATATTAGGGCACCGTTGTCATACATCTTTAATCTTTAACCAAGCTGGTAGTGCTTACTCCGAAGAATAGTATAACCTGGAAAACTGCCCAGGGAGATGGAAATTGAGAGTCGCGCTCAGTTTAGGATGTAATTTATTCAAACAGGTCCTGTGCCAGACTCTAGAGCTAGAACATGGTCCTTGCTTTCATGGAGCTCATTTTCTATCAGGGGAGCAGAATAATAAAACAAATGAATAGATAAAAAACAAAAGCAATTAAAATTGTCATGAATGGAGCAAATAAGAGGATACATTAAAGATAATAAGGGGGACTTACTTTTGATAGGTTGGTTGGAGATGGCCTCCCTTGGAGCTGATATTTGTGTGGAGACCTGAAAGACAGGCAGGGGCCAGCCGGGTGAAGAGCAAAAACTTTCCATGGATATGCAAGAGCGTATGGAAAGGCCTGAGGCAGCAGAGATCCTGGCTTTTGAAAAGGAATTGAAGGAAAGGAAAATGGTGAGGCTGGAGCTTCATGAACAAGGGAGAGAGTGGAATAGAGCAGGATGTGGTTGAAAAGGTAGGTGGGGGGTAAGATCCTGCAGAGCATTGGAGGTTACCACTGGTGTCTGTGTTACACTCTGAGGGTAATGGGAAGGCATGGTAGGGTTTTAAGTGACCTGGTTGACATTTTAGGAAGGTCATTTTCAGTGCTCTCGGAAGAAGAAATAAATACATATATTCAAAAATCAAGTAATACTAAAAAATGTATAACTAGTCCCCTCCTATTAGTTGAGCTCCACAGAGGTAACCATCTTTAACTCCTTTCGTTATTTTCTTGATATTGATCTTTACATTTCTAGACACTATGGGTACCTTGCTGTATGCCTTAAATGCCAATGGATCCTGTTGTCTATTGACATTCAAGAGACAGTCCCTGGTGCACAGGTTCAGTCTTCATGTACACAGCTGGCTCTGTTCTTGGTGACTAGGAGGCCTCTCAAGACAGGGAACACACAGTGAACCTGCCAAATACCAGTGTTGGAAGGTTGCTTCTGTGGGGACACTCCATTTCTCCAGGGAAGAAAATTCCAGTCTCTTGCTGAGAACTTGCCTTTGACTCCCGTTGTTCTGGGGGCGTGGCAGGGGACAGGAGGCAGGCTGGGTTGGCTTCCTACTGTAGAAAATACAGACTTTCTATGAATGACCTGATTTTCAGCTCTGAATCTCACACTTGCCCTTCTTGGTGGCTGCAAGTTCTCAGGTTTTAAAGCAAGCTTCAAGGTTTTAAAGATGAGGGTTCTTTAGGGAAGGTTTAGGGAAGGGTTCTGGTCATTTTTACCCTGAGGGTGGAGGTATGGGGAAGAATAAAGAAATCTGGTTATGAACTGGTTATGAGATATTCATAAGTAGAGCTGTGACATATTTAGGCAGGTATAAGCCTTGGGGCCCTGAGATGAAGTCTGGTCTGGAGAGAGAAGCCTGGAGCTGCCATATCTAGGGGCTATTGAGGGCCATGGAAATAGTACCCATCATTCAGGACAATGGAGAAAGTGGTGAGATGAGGCCACAAGACCTAATCCCGAGGTGCTCCAGCAGGGAAGGAGGGAGCCGTGGGCCAGGAATGAGGGAGTTGGAGGGGAGAGGGTATCCTTGGTCTGGGGCTAGGGGGGGGAAAGGCCTTCTTCACTCTGTTTGGTGAAGATGGTAGCTGAGAACACAGTGTGCACAGACAGGTGAGTGGATAAACCAAGCATGTGTGTATAAACAGCAGAATATTATTCAGTCTTGAAAAGGAAAGGTATTCTGACACATGCAACAACATAGATGGAACTTGAAGAAGTTCTGCTAAGTGCAATGAACCCATCAGAGAAAGGATAATTGCAGTATGATCCCACTTATATGAAATTCCTAGTATTGTCAAATTCATGGATACTGAAGGTAGAAATGGCAGTTTATGGGGGATTTGGGAATGGGGAATGGGGTGTTGGTATTTAATAGGCTCATGGTGTCAGTTTTGGGAGATGGAAAAGCTCTGGAGATGGATGGTGGTGATGGTTGCAGAACAACAGGAATGTGCTTAAAGCCACTGAGCTTTGCATTTCAAAATGGTTAAAATAGTGAATTTCATGGTGTGTATATTTTACCACACTTAAAAAAAAAAAAGAAGTAAATTAGAAACTACCAGGTCTCCCTAAGTCCAATGATGAAAGGAAGCAAGGCAGAAAAAAACAAACCCAAACTAGTAGCTGAGAAAAGGCAGCAGAGTCCAATAACCCCATTTTGTTGATTGAAGAAATACGAGAGTGGGTGTGGTGTGGGGAGAAAATGAAAGGTGGGAGGAGAGAAAGTTGGTTAAGGAAGAAACACCTGGAGAAGGTGAAGGTGTGCCGACAGACTGGAGGATAAAGAGGGGAGGAGGGGCAAAAACTATGGAGAAAAGCTTCCCGTTAAGACCTGGCAGCTGGAGTGGGGGGAGAACAAAGGTGGGCCAGGACACACCTATACAACAGGGACAAGGATGTTGGTCCCACAGAGCTGAGCCTCACAGCTTGAGAAGGTCCAGGCAAAGTCAACTGGGGCAGTGTTCCTCTAGGCCTGCAGAACCCCATTCAGCAAGTTGTGACAGATGAATAAGGCGTACTTTCACTCATGTGGTCACATGTCACCATCACACTTTTTATATGGTGTGTCATTGTGGAGAGAGTTTACGAGAAGCACACGCGGAGGTATCTGGGAACTCCGTCACTCTTTCAACTCACAAGAAACTGCATGTGAAGAATGGTGTTGCTGGGCTAGAAGAGACTTTTAAGAGAGATCCTTGATTTTTCTAGAACACTTATTTTCTAACACAGGCAGTCTAAGGAAAGTCTAAGTCTTTTAAGGAAATTAGGAAGTAAAAGTTGGCAAAAAGAGGAAAATTAAAATCTCTTCCAAATTCCACTCTCTAGAGATAACCACTGTTATCGAATTGAGGTACTTCAACTTCTATGTCTCCGTTCCTTGACTCTGAGCAGGTTTGTGACCACTTCAGGTGACAGGGTTTGGTAGAAAGGAAGCTGTGTGATTTGGGAGCTAGTCCTAAAAGGCCATACAGCATTTCCCCTGTGGGGAAGGAACACTCTCTTTTGGAGCCCTGGGCTGTCTCTTGGGGGTCTGACTACTCCGCCACCAAGCTGTGAGAAAGCCCCAACCACGCAGAGCGGTCACTGGTGGGTATGCTCTTATCAGTGGCGATAGAGTGGGTCAGGGGAGTGGAGAAGCCTCCAGAAGTTTCCAGCTCCAGCGGTTTGAGTCACATGCTGCAAATCACTTCTCACAGCTGGAGCTCCAGACATAAACGATCAGAGATAAGTCAGCCTCCAACCCCTGCCCTCTGCCCAGGGCAAATTCTTGACCCACAGAGTCTGCGAGATCTATCAGATGGATGTGGTTTTATGTCGCTGGGCTTGGGTGTGTGTGGGTTCATGACACAGTTCTAGAGAACTGGAACCCCCAGCAGTTCAGTTTCCCTTCTCAGAGACAACCACCATTACCAGGTTCTTGAGTATTCTGTTGAAGGTATTTTATTAATATAAAGTCATGTATTTTCCCTTTCTTTCTTTTTTTTTTCCCTTAAGATTTTATTTCTTTGACAGAGAGAAACACAGCCAGAGAGGGAACACAAGCAGGGGGAGTGAGAGAGGGAGAAGCAGGCTTCCAGGGAGCCCGATGTGGGACTCGATCCCGGGTCTCGGGATCATGACCTGAGCTGAAGGCAGTTGCTCAACCAACTGAGCCACCCAGGCGCCCCTGTATTTTCCCTTTCAATATATTTTTAGTACAATATGGCTGCCTACCATACACTTGGTCCTGCACTTTCATTTTTTAATTTAACAGCATATCTTGAAGATTCTTCAGTTATAAGATTTTTAAAGAAGTATACTATTTCATTTTATTTTATTATTTTTATTTCTTTAAGATTTTATTTGTCAGAGAGAGAGAGAGAGAGAACAGAGGCAGGGGTTGTGGAAGGCAGAAGGAGAAGCAGGCTCCCTACTGAGCTAGGAGCCAAATGTGGGACTCAATCCCAAGACCCTGGGATCATGACCTGAGCCCAAGGCAGACACTTAACAGACTGAGCCATACAGGCATCCCTATTTTATTTTCAAATAAAGAAGTATTCATATTTTTGTTTTGTTTTGTTTTGTTTGATATACCTATTCAGTTTTATTATATCAGAGTCACAAACTTGCTGGTGATGGGGAGAGTAACAATTCTCTTTTATCTGGTTCATCAGTTTAGATCCAACTTGTCTTCTTGGTTTAGTTTCTCTATCTTTTTTAAAATTGAAGTATAATTGACACACAATGTGACATCAGTTTCAGGTGTACAACATAGCGAGTGGACAAGTCTATACGTTGTGCTGTGCTCGCCCCAAGTGTAGCCACCATCTGTCACCATAGAGTTCTATGACAATGCCACTGACCACATTCCCTAGACTGTACCTTTCCTCCCCATGACTTACTCATTCCATAACTGGAAGCCTGTACCTCCCATTCCCTTTTACCTATTTTGCCCATTTCCCCCTATTCCCTCTGGCAACCACAACCTCTTTCTGCATTTCTGAGTCTGTTTCTGCTTTGTTTGTTTTGTTTTTTGGATTCCCCATATAAATGAAATCAGATGGTATTTCTTTCTTTGTAGTAGTTTCTTATATAGATTTGCTGTAATTTAAATAACAAGACCTATTTTGATGGGCGTTTAGATCATTTTCAGTCCTTCAGTTTTGTAACCAGGGAGCAACTGCTGGGGTGACATTTGTAATTGTGACATTGACAAACTGCTCTCCTTGGGGGTTATTCTGGTTTTCTTTCCTAATGGAAATGGGTTTCCTCAAAATTACAGTGCTTTGTCTAGTTTTGTTTTAAATATCTTCCAAACAAATTGATAGGAATGATGTTACTATAGTTCCCATTATTGCATCACTTATTTTGTTATGAGTAAATTTGAATATCTTTTCATAGGATTAAGAATCATCTGTATTTTTTTCCCTATGAATGCTCTGAATCCCTTGGTCATTGTCCTACTGGGCTATGGTCTTTTTATTTTTTATGTGGTGAGCTCCTTATTATATAGTAAAGATAGTAACCCTTTGGCTGTGATATAAACTTAAAATATCTCAATTTTTCTTTTATTTTCCGTATCCTTTTTGGGGGCAAAAAATTCAAAAACTTTGAAATGTTGTCAAATTGCTCAGTCTTTTCCTTCAAGGTTTCTGAGTTTTACGGTGGTCTCAGTGTGTCAGTTAGGAGTGCAAGTGTCATAGAGCTGTAAGAAACCAAAAGTCTATATGCAGCAGCTCAAGTACATTGCATTTTTTTTTTTCTGTCTCATGATGAAAAATCTAGGGATAGGTGGTTGTTAGTATTGGTTCAGGTGTTCAGCCATGTCATAGCAATGTCCTTTATTCTACTCTCTTAGCCTTTCCCTTCTGGTCCCCAGGTGATTTCTTTAAGACGAGCCTTTCAAAGGGGATGGATGCCAATATGCTTGTCCACTTTTTATTGGGAAAGCTAAGAGATTTTTCCAGCACTTATGTTTCATTGGCCAAAACCAAGTCACATGGCCACTGTAGCTACAGAGATTGCAAAAGTGGAGAAAAATCCTGCCATCATGACCCATTCTGGGGGTTGGGCTTATTGCCCCCCTGAATGGAATTGGGGTTTTATTTATCCGGCAAGAAGTGGGAAAGTGAGTGTCAAATATAATGGACAACAACTCCGTGTCTGAAGCATTAGAGAGGGCTTCCCCCACTACAAGATTATAAAAATAATTTCCTCATGTTTTCTTCTAAGACTTATAGGACTTAAGTTTTTCACATTTTAATCTTTGACATACTTGGTTTTTATTTTATTATTAATTTTGGAATACAGGTATAATTTTTTCCAGAGATGACTACCCATTTGCCTTAACACTGTTTATTAAATAATTCATCTGGTCTTCACTGATTTAAGATTTACACAGGAATTTTGTAAATTCGAGTCCATTTCTTGATTTTCTATTCTTCTACTGATATATTTATGAACCAGCGCCATACTTTTTTAATTGGCTAAAATTTGGCAAAATAGACTTCTTTCACTGTTTTCCCCCCAGAATTATCCTGGTAATTATTGCATGTTTAGTCTCCAAATAAACTTTAGAACCACTTTGTCTAGTTATCAAAATATTCTGTTTATATTTTATGAGGATGGCATACATTTTAGATTAATTTAGAAAGAATTAACATCTTTCAACTCAACATGATGTTGAGTCTTCCTGGATAAGAATAGATAAAACCTTTCATTTAAGATTTCTGGGGGATTCCCTCAGTACCATTTTAAAGTTTTCTTGCATATTGTTTTTAGAGTACTCCTATGTGTTTTATCTTTTGTTCTCATTATCAATGGGATCTTTTGTCCCATTATAAATTCTAAGCAGAAGACTTTTGATTTTTCAACATTAATTTTATACCTGGACAACTTCAATTTCTTATTATTTATAATAATTTTTAGTGGATTATAGTGGGTTCTCTAGGTAAATACCATAGTATCACCAAATGCTACACTTTTCATTTTTTCTTGCTGCCTAATTTACCTAATACTTACAGAATAAAGTGTATGTTTGTTTTCTTTTTTAAGATTTTATTTATTTATTTGACAGAGAGAAACACAGCTATAGAGGGAACATATGCAGGGGGAGTGGGAGAGGGAGAAGCAGGCTTCCCACCGAGCAGGGAGCCCGATGTGGGCCTTGATCCCAGGACTCCAGGATCATGACCTGAGCCAAGATGCCCAACGACTGAGCCACATAGGTGCCCCATGTATAAGTTTTTTTTTTAAGGGAGGGGAGGAGTAGAGGCAGAGGGAGCGAGAGAGAATCTTAAGCAGGCTTCATGCCCAGGATGGAACCAGACGTGGGGCTCAATCTCACAATCCTGAGATCATGACCTGAGCCAAAATCAAGAGTCACCCAGGTGCCCCCAGAATAATGGTAAATGGGAACAGAAATGGTAATAGTCGACAGCCTTTTCTTCTTCATGAATTTAGCAAAGAATGTGTATACATTTATATATATTCTTTTATGTATGTGTGTGTCTATGCATATGTAATGTTCTCAAGGAAGAATCCATATGTTATTATAAGTGTTTTTGACTGGTGCCTTTTTAGAAACCTTGTTTTGAAAAATAAAATTAGGATATAAGCCTCTGAATTTTAGATTTATTGACCAGATGGGATATATTCAAGTAGCACAGAGGAGAGGTTAGTGGAGAAAAGATATCGTATTCAGACAGTAGTGTGATTATTAAGCTTATGAGGGTCAGGGGAATGTTTTCAGAATGGAGTGTGTTGCAGTAAAACATGTTTTTATTTACTGGCAAATGGGATCCATTTCTGCATTGCCCAGATACCTAATTGCCAGACTGAATCACCGCTCATAATGGAAGGTTAAATTCAACATGGTATATTTTGAAGTGACCTCACGTTCTTCCACATATCTGCAATGCTCAGATCCTCCTGGAAATCAATTTTTCTTTTAATAAAAGTAATGTGTACCCAAAGAATACAAAAACACTAACTCCGAGGGATACATGTTACCTGATTTGATAGCAGCAGTATCTACAATAGCCGAATTATGGAAACAGCTCAAGTGTCCTTCAGTGTCAGTCAGAGAAAGACAAATACCATATGATTTCACTTGTATGTGGCATTTAAGAAACAAAGCAAACAGACAAAGAGAAAAAAAAGAGAGAAAGAGAGACAAAACAAGAAATAGACTCTTAACTATAGAGAACAAAATGATGGTGACCATGATGTTGGGGTGTTGGGGATTAAGGGGGGCACTTGTGATGAGCACCTGCTGATGTATGGAAGTGTGGAGTCCCAGCATTGTATACTGGAAACTAATGTTACACTGTATTTTAACTAACTGGAATTTAATAAAAACTTTAAAAAATGAAAAGTAATGTTTCCATTCATGTTTGCTTTTTGGTTAATGTCCTTAAAATCTGTAAAAAACCTTTTGAAAATCCATTTTGATGCAAAAACAAATAAAATTTCTGATTTTATGAAGAAGCAGAACATAGAGAATGTAGAGGGGAGAAATACTGTTTTTCCTCCTGGGGAAAGTTAATGTAGGCACAGTAATGCTGCATAAAGACTAAGGCCTCTTTTGATGGTCTCCACTTTGTGGAATCAATGTGTATTTTGCAAAGAGGCTAAATTCATGCTAAGCTCTCAGTTTGTGCTTTGACACTTGGGGCACTGACATAGGTTTTAATGTTTTCTGCTATTTCCTGGAGGGAGCTTTGAATGGGTTTGAAACCAACAGCAGCAACACAGAATGGAGAAAGACTCACTTTGAGTGCCTGTGCACAGGTGTCAAAGATGGGAAAGGAGTACCCAAGAGAGTTAGGGTTGATAAGGATCCCACATGCTTTACTGTCACTCAGGCTCTCCAGGGAGTTCAAAGGATGTTACCATATGGTCTGATTACCTCTCCCAGCCACTCTGGGCCATAGGTAATGAGTAGAAAGGGAACTCTCATCTCTGGTAGTTAAATGCTGGACGTTGAACAATGAGAACCCTGTTCTTCTGGCATTCCGCAGACACTGTACAATGGAAACCCCAGTCTTCCTGAATTCCCTGTCCAGGTGAGATGACACCGGCCAGGGCTCCTCTTGCCCTCCTCTTAAGTTGAATCAGCTTTGGTTTCCCTCTTGTGTTAGAGAAAGTGAATCCCACACTCTTTTTAATCACAGTTGACAATACTGGCTTTGTGGATTCAGCAGTCTTTACAGTGCCTCTCTTAATGAAGGGTGAAAAGTGATAAGTTAGAAACTGGACTCATTCAGCTGGCTTGGCTACAAATCAATGACCCCAGGCAAACAAGCCTTATCAACTTCCCTTAGATCAATTCTAATCCCTGAACTGTGTAATTCTTCCCAAGCTCTGGTCCTTCCCATATCTCTAGATGCAGAGAAACATTGAAAAGTAAACTACTGGTGTTTGGATAGGAGATTTGGGGAGGGATGTGTCACTGATAGATACAGGTTTTGGTGACCTTTAATAGTGACATCTATTATATAGTTGTAAAGTTTCTGAGGAAGCTCAAGTTGCTTACTTTTGGAAAAGTGAAGTGAGGAAAAAAGAGAAAAGAAGAGGAGAAATTCCCAGGAATTTAGCTTTTGAAGAAGAGAGATGAAGTTAGTATTTACCTGCTAATTACATTTGTCACTATTATAGTCGTAGCAAAACAGTGCCCCACATCTTGAGATAAGTGTTTTGAGTAGTGTGGCCACCCAGATCATGCCTCTGGATCTAGAGCTTCTGAGAGAGAGTAATTCACTCCACAGAAAGGATACAAAGTCCCCTGCATGACTTCTTAGACCATTTGTTTTAAAATGAGTGTAACACGTAGTTCCTGTGGACATTGTAATTTAGTCCCACTTAATTAGATGGTTTTGGTATGAAAGGGAAAGGCTAGAAGGAAATGGAAAGGATAAGGAACAGAAAGAAGAAGTTCTAGAAATAGCAGAATCACCAAAGTATAAAGCAATCTGGAGTCATCTTGTGTGTGTGTGTGTGTGTGTGTGTGTGTGTGTGTGTGTGAAGGAGGCAGCAAAAATGTAAATATATAAATACGGTACATTTAATAAGCCAAGGGACTATAACAGTGGTAAAGCTTCTGTACAAAAAAATATTTTAAATAAATTTTAAAAAGTTATTCAGCTAACACAATATTGAAGAAGAACATGGGTGATAATTTCTCTGGCATTGGCCATAGCAACATTTTTCTAGATATGTCTCCTAAGGCTAGGAAAATAAAAGCAAAAATAAACTATTGGGATTACATAAAAATAAAAAGCTTTTGCACTGTGAAGGAAACCACCAACAAAACTAAAAGGCAACCTACTGGATGGGAGAAGATACTTGCAAATGATACATCTGATAAGGCAATAATATCCAAAATATATAAAGAACTTACACAACTCAGCACCAGGAAAAAATCTGATTAAAAATGGGCAGAGGACCTGGATAGACATTTTGCCAAACAAGACATCCAGGTGGCTAACAAACACATGAAAAGATGCTCAACATCGCTCATCATCAAGGAACTACAAATTGAAACCATGATGAGCTACAACCTCACACCTGTCATAATGGCTAAAATTAACAACACAGGAAACAACAGATATTGGTGAGGATCTCTTTTACACTGTTGGTGGGATTTCAAATTGGTGCAACCACTGTGGAAGATGGTACAGAGGTTCCTCAAGAAGTTAAAAGGAGAACTACCCTATGAACCCTCAATTATACCACCAGGTATGTACCCAAAGGATACAAACACACTGAATTTGAAGGGGCACATGCACCCCAGGGTTTATAGCAGCATTATCAACAATAGCCAAATTATGGAAAGAACCCCAATGTCTATCAATTGATGAATGGTTAAAGAAGATCTATATCTATCTGTATCCATATCTATATATCTACCTATCTATAACCCACATGCTTTACTGTCACTCAAGCTCTCCAGGGAGTTCAAAGGATGTTACCATATGGTCTGATTACCTCTCCCAGCCACTCTGGGCCATAGGTAATGAGTAGAAAGGAAACTCTCATTGCTGGTAGTTAAATGCTGGACTTTGAACAATGAGAGCCTTGTTCTTCTGGCATTCCCCAGACACTGTAGAATGGAGACCCCAGTCTTCTTGAATTCTCTCTATATATTATGTCATATATATTATTAATATCTATTATATAATAATATAATGTATAATTTTAAGATTAATATATAATATACATTATATAATAAATATATTATATGCACATTATATATAATGGAATATTTCCCAGCCATCAAAAAGAATGAAATCTTGCCATTTGCAATGACATGGATTGAGATAGAATGTATTATGCTAAGTGAAATAAGTCAGTCAGAGAAAGACAAATATCACATTTCACTTGCATGCGGATTTTAAGAAACAAAAGAGATGAACATAGGAGATGGAAAAAAAGAGGGAAGCTAACCATAGAGACTCTTAACTATTTAGAACAAACTGAGGGTTGCTGGAGGAGAAAGGGACAGGAGATGGGCTGAATAGGTGATGGGCGGGCACCTGGGTGGTTCAGAGGGTTAAACCTCTGCTTTCGGCTCAGGTCATGATCTCAGGGTCCTGGGATCCAGGCCCACATCGGCTCTCTGCTTGGCAGGTAGCCTGCCTCCTGCCTACTTGTGATCTCTCTGTGTGAAATAAATAAATAAAAATTAAAAAAAAAAATAGGCGATGGGCATTAAGGAGAACACATGTTGTAATGAGCACTGGGGGTTGTATGTATGTGATGAGTCACTAAATTGTATTCCCAGAACGAATATTAAACTATATACCAGTTAACTACAATGTAAATAAAAAATTGATACAAAAAATAATGAAAATATTCATCTGAAAAATAATCTTCTCTCTAAAAGAACAAAAAACAACATAAACTAAAAATACCCGAAGAGTATACTTATCGTGATGGGCACTGAATGATGTATAGAATTGCTGAATTGCTATACAGTACACCTGAAACTAATATAACACTGCATGTTAACTATGCTGAAATAGAAAAAAAAAAATCTGCTCTGTAAAACATTGTCAACAGAACAAAAAAGACAAGCCACCAACTAGGAGAGGCTGGATTTGCAAAAGATATATCTGATAAAGGACTGTTTTCCCAAATACAGAAAGAATTCTTTTTTTTTTTTTTAAGATTTTATTTATTTACTTGACAGAGAGAAACACAGCTATAGAGGGAACATGAGCAGGGGAGTGAAAGAGCGAGAAGCAGGCTTCCCGCCGAGCAGGGATGTGGGGCTCCATTCCAGGACTCTGGGATAATGACCTGAGCTGAAGGCAGACACTTAACACTGAGCCACCCAGGTGCCCCAGTACAGAAAGAATTCTTAAAACTCAACAGTAAGAAAACAAACAACTCAATTAAACAATGGGCCAAAGTCATCTCACCAAAGAGGATATACAAATGCAAATGAGGGTATAGGAAGATGTGTCACAAATGTCATCAGGGGAATGCAAATTAAAAGGTAAATGTCACTACACACTTACTGGAATGGCCAAAATCCAGAACACTAGTAACACCAAAGGCTGGGAAGGATACGAAGCCACAGGAACTCTTCTTCATGGCTGATGGGAACACAAAATGATGCAGCCACAGTGCACCACAGCTTGGCAGTTTCTTACAAAACTAGGCATAGCCTTACCTTATCATAGCATCCAGCAATTATGCTCCCTGGGATTTACCCAAATGAACTGAAAACTTACATTCACACAAAACCCCACATAAGTTTATAAAAGTTTTCTATATGATTGCTAAAATGTGGAAGCAATTAGGGTGTTCTTCAGTAGATGAATGGCCAAAGAAGCCATGCTTCATCCCATCCATACAATGGGATATAATTCAGTACTAAGGAATGATCGAGCAGGCAATGAAAAGAGAGAGAGAAAGCTTAAATGAATATTACTAGGGGAAAGAAGGCAATCTGAAAAAGCTCTATACTAAACAATTCCAACTATAGGACATTCTAGAAAAGAGAAAACTATGGAGACAGACAGTATAAAGATCAGTATTTGTCAAGGGTCAGTGAGGAGGAAGGGATGAATAGGCAGAGCATAAATATTTTTAGGGAAGTGAAACTACTTTGTGTGATACTATAATGGTGAGAACATGCCATTATATGTTTGTCCAAACCCATAGAAGGTACAGTGGAAATGAGTGAACACTAATGTCAACTATGGACTTTGGGTGATAATGATGTGTCAATGTAGATTTATCATTTGTAACTAATGAACCAGTGTGGTGGGGAATGTTGATAACGGGGGTGCTGTGCATATGAGGGCTGGAGGTATGTGGGAACCCTCTACGTTCTCTGCTCAATTTTGCTATTAACTTAAAACTGCCCTTAAAAAATAAAATACATTAAAACAAAATGTCATTCAGGACTTAAAATAGTAATTTTGGTTTTCTGAAAATTCTCTTTACATTTCATATTCCCAATATGCATGGCAAATGCATTATTTACTTATTAAACAGAATTTTGAAGTCTGAAAATATTGAAAATAGGATGTTTGGGGATTTTGCTAAACATTCTAGGTTTGGGTTTCCCTAGGGCTATGGAGAATTAAGTAGAAAATCTTACAGATATGAGTTAGGGAACAGAGTAAGAGAATGTTCTCTTGAATTATTTCCCTATTTATCTAGGGAACATCTACTTCCTCTTTAGAAGAAAGAAGCATATACTTTGGTCTACTTCCTAGATTTTCTCTGTGTTACAGATTTATATTTCGTTGAAGGTGTGAATGGGCTGGCTACCCTGAGAGCTGAGCCTTAATTGGTGATTTCGATAAAGGAGCAAATCCCTTGCACGTCTATCAGAAGGTAAAGTTATTGCAAGGAATTCCATAAGGGCTGAATTTTAGATATAGTTCATTCTGATTTTTTTGTTGTTGTTGGGGGGTGCGGATTTCTCAGCTGAGGGCTTGCGTGAATCTGGGCTGAGTATGTGTAGCTGGAGCTAAGAATGTTGGCTCATTGACAAGGGTCGAGCTTGGCAGAGGCTGGAGGTCAAGTCACCCCAAGGAAAAACTAACCGTAAGAAGTCAGGTCCCAGGAGCAAGCCGGGAAGCAAGGCAGAGTCCAAAAGAAGAGTCCAGTAAGTAACTTATAGTAAAAGCAATAGGTCAGTCTCAGAGAGGAAGACTGGCCATACCATGCACAGATGTTTCTTCCTCAGAAATGGATAGACTGTTGCCACTTGAGCTGGGTTGCATCATGGCGTCTGCCCCTGCTAATCTGTTTCTAAAGGGGAAAAAGGATTTAGCTTATGATGGTGGGGCAGGGGGTGGACAGGATGGCTATGGGGATAGAGGGTCTACCTACCTAGTAGGACTGACTTTAGTCATTGCTAAGCCAGTCCGTCTGACGATTGCTGGCCAACTTGACTGGGTAGAGTACAACCAAGAGGGGGTCAAAATTATTTAGAATGCACTGTCAGCTCTTTGCCTTTTCTTAACTACCACAGAGCGAATCTTGCCGTATGAAAGCCCGGGGGACTCTAAGATGGATCAAGGAGTGATAAAAGTGCCCTTTAGAAGCACTGTGTTTACATTAGATCGCTTTAATCTACTGAATATTTTACTGATTCATTAGGAGAAGGTCTTGGGTTTAATGGAACCTCTACTTCCTGGGCCTGATTTTGGCTTCCCAAGTCCTCGCACTCATGATCGTTCCCTTCCACCAACCAAACAGGACTGCCTTAGAAAAGAAAATAGGACCTCAGCAGTCATTCTGTGGTGATGTGGAAGAGCCGGGGTGGAGCTCCCCAAAGGAGCTTTCCCACCTTGAAGCACTCCGTCCTCCTCTACTCTCCCCAAACCCCGTGAGTTCTTGGCTACTGATTAATGCATGACTCAGATACCAGCTTTCCATTCCCTTCCAAGACTTGGTGATTTGGATGATCAAGTTAGCCTTTCTGTCCCAGTTCACTTCCCCTCAGCTCCCAGAAGGATAGCCAGGTCTTGATCCCTCTTCCTGAGAGATTTCCCAGATGTAAGGGCAATAAAGCAGAGATGACATGAGTAGGTCATACTTCTGCCTTCCTGGAGCTAAAGAAATCTGGGGTGGGATGGAGAGCAGCAAAGAAAGACATAAATAATTAGATATTTGTCAGAATCCAAATAATCAGTATATTCACAGAATAAGTATATTCACAGAAATAAGTTGTCAGTCCCTCAACCAATCACTATTTATCAGAGCTAATTTTGGGCTAGTTGTGGTTTGGAATTTACCTTCTCAGCATATTAAAAAAAGACAGCCTTCTCTCTTTCTGGCTGATGCACTTTTATGGAGTACCCAATAGAGTGGAAACTGCTATAAGAAAAACAATAGAGCAATAGCTTCTTGTGAGGTGATAAACACCTTATCCTGGGAATGGACTCTTGTGATGAATGCCTTCACTATGTTAGATGCTCCCAAGTCACTCCATTATTTCCCCCTATGCTACAGAATCAAGCATTGGGGAGCTAGACATGGAGGGTTCACAAAGCATCAGTATGCTTTATTTAATTGTGAAACAGATAAATAGAACTCCTCTTTTTGGGTGGAGAAATCTGATTTTACCTCCAGATGCTACCTGTCTGATTCTGAATTTCGAGCTCCTAAAATATCAAGTGTTAGATAGCATTGGTATGAATTTAATGATACTTAGATGGACTAAAACATGTCCTTTAAAAGCAGTATGTTTGTCTTTGATTCATTCAATCTGAGATCCTTGGTTGGAAATGAGCAGCTAAGATTTGTAAAAGGAAAATTGTTTAGAGGACAAAAAACAAAACAAAACAAAACAAAACACTGACCAAAGGCAATTCAACCTCTATTTGGGAACAAATAAAATTAAGCCCTTGACTGATAATTGCCCTTCACAGTATCCTTCAGAATCTGGTTGATTTATTGTTCTATGTGTAATTCATTGAGATTTTATATCATGGGCGTTATTTCCCATCATACCTCCCTATGCTCTTGAAATACTAGAATATAGAACAAACTGTTCACCCTACAAACAACAACAAATGTTATTGAATTTCTGCTACCTTTAAAATGTTGTGGTAGACAGACAGCATGCAGTATTTCATTTAGTCATTACACAACAGCTAAAGGAATTGGGTATTTCCACTATTTTACAAAGAGGTAAATGACCAACACAAAACCCCAGAAAGGAGAGGCAATAAGACCAGTCAGGGTGAGTTTGTGAGCTGAGGGTAGGGAAAGGGCACACTAGGTTCTAAAGGCAAAACTTATTTATTTACAAGTTTGTATAGTGCCAGCTCTCTCCTGTAATATAAAATCCGAGAGCTGGGTATTTCCATGATTATAAGGACTGCCCCCTATAAACTTACACTGCATCTCAGTCAGGTGCAAATTTCCCAGTATTATGAAAAGCAATAATAAGTTGTTTTTCCCAGTTTTCATAGTGTGATGTTTTGGGTTATTTAATAATATTTCAAGGGGCTGTATAAGTGTTATTTTTTATTTGTTGGATTTGGGATTTTTATGTCTATTTGATGAATAAGACTGTACCATAATTCCCATTTTTGTCTTGTCTTACGTGATTTTGGTATCAAGGTCATGTTAGTCTTTTGAGTTAGGAAAGGGGGTGCTTCCTTTTTTAGTTTATGGATAATTTTTACATAAGCTTGGATATTATGTTCCTTGAAGGTCTGGTAGAATTCTCCCATAAGATTTAGTCCCTGTCTCCCTTACTCTGGGCTGCAGCCACTCTGACTCAGTTCCTTAAAAACTCTGGAGTTCCTTCCTTCTTGAGTACTTCTATACATACTGTTTTCCTGACCTCCCCTCACCCTGATTTTCCAAATGTCATCTCCTCTGAAGCCCTTCTCTGATAATCCCATCTCAGGTGAGTTTCCTCTATTCTTTGTTATTCTCCATCTCAGCATAATTAGTATTTTCTTAATAATAATTGAAATGATTTATAGCTGGTTTAGTGACTTGTTGGTTCATTTGTTTTATCAATATGAAGGCAGGATGGTGTTTATATTATTCACCCAAATGCTTAGCCCAGGGCTTGGCATATGGTGAGAACTTAATATGTATCTATTAAGCACATGACTAGTCCCCCTTTCATTTAAGTTATACTGAAAGCTAGAGAGTCCACACAATTTGGTGCTCCCAAGTTTCTCTTCTAGTTGAAGAGCCTATTCTTTTTTTAAAAAATTTACATTTTATTTTCCCAGTGCATACTCAGAAAGTTAAGTATGCTAGTCTTAAATTATTTTTACAACAAACTAGAGGGGATTTGGGAAATTGACTGTCATACTTCATCTTGTCCTCCCTTTGACTTTTTTGACTCCTTAGGTTCTGTAGTCAGCAAACTAATGTCTATTTTGAAAGGCTCCCATTTTATCTCTAATGATACTTTTTGCCTTGAAGTCTACTTTGCCTAATATTAATATAGCCACATCAGCCTTCTCATGCTTGCTGTTGGCATGGCATATTTTTTCTAGCCATTTATTTTTAGCCTATCTCTGTCTTTATGTTTAAAGTGTTTCTCTTACAGATAGTGTAAACTTGAGTATTTCTTTTTGTGCATTCTGACAATCTCTGTTATTTTAGTCCTTTTACACTTAGTGTAATTACTGATTTGATTGCACTTAAGTCTATGTTTTGTTCTTCATTTTCTATCTGGTAGGTTTTTTTTCTCTCTCTCTTACTCTTTTCTTGGTTTCTTTTGGGTAAACTGAATACTGTTCATAATTTTACTTTATCTTCTAGCCTTTTTGCATTTTTAATAATGATTGCTTGAATAATAAATATATATTCCTAACTTTTCAGAGTCTTAGAGTTAATATTGTATTGCTTCCTGTAAAATGTAAGAACCTGGTAACCATATAGGTTCACTTACCACCTTCCTACTGTCACTTGTGTCTTAGTTGGGATATGTTTTACATTTCTGCATGCCATAACCCCCCACATTCCAATGGTATAACTTTTGTTCTAATCTCATTTTGTTTAAATTTTTGCCACTTTCAGCATTAGTCTATCTAACTGTTTCTGGGACAAGAGTGAAAACCAAGGCTTAGTTTATAGCCTCAGTGAACTCCTTGTTTCTGAAACTGTCCATGTGTATTTATAAATTGCTGAGAAGCTTACAGGAAGCCACTTTATTGGAACACCCAATTGCAGCCTTTCAGCTAATAAACTAGGTTTATTCATCCTCTTTTTAAATTTAAATTGCAGTGAACATCTAGCCTCCTTCCTCTCACACAAACCAGTTCCTTGTATTTCTTCATGCAAAATCAAATATTTATGGCATGCACATTATTATAAAACTTTGGCATCAAGCTGCCCATAAAAGTAATCTTTTTTGTGTTTTTGCATTTCCTTTTGAGACAATATTCTTATGCATTTTCTGCTTTTAGGATCTATTTTTCCTAAGACTAAATTGTCTTCTCATGTGTGGTACTTTTCAAATCTGAATGTGTGAACATTTTCCTCTCTTCTTTTTGCCTTCATATTTATGCTGTTGATTGGCAACTTTTGAGGACTGTTTTTTATTCTTTGCCTCTGATTCTTTCTTAAGGTATGTTCCTGACTCTGTGCTGAAGACAATGAACCACAGAGAAACATGCTAGCTATGTCACTAGGTAGTTCTGTGACTTCGGGTCAACCACTCATTTCTGTTGAGCTCCAATTTACAAGAGATGATTCAAGTCTCCATCTAGTTCTAGTTCTTTTTTTCTTTTTTTTCTTTTTTAAAGATTTTTATTTATTTGACAGAGAGAAACACAGCCAGAGAGGGAACACAAGCAGGGGGAGTGAGAGCGGGAGAAGGCTTCCCGCTGAGCAGGGAGCCCAATGTGGGGCTCGATCCCAGGTCTCCAGGATCATGACCTGAGCCAAAGGCAGTCGCTTAACCAACTGAGCACCCAGGTGCCCCTAGTTCTAGTTCTAATATTCTGTGTTCCTATGACTTGAGCTGCCTTAGCAATATTATCATTTGTTCAAACACACGTGCACACACACATACACACACACAAGTACATGAAAACATATATGTACAGTTGTCCTTTTCTTTCTTTCTTTCTTTCTTTCTTTCTTTCTTTCTTTCTTTCTCTCTTTCTTTCTCTCTTTCTTTCTTTCTCCCTTCATTCCCTCCCTCCCTCCCTTCTTTCCTTCCTTCTTTCCTTCCTTCTAAGATTTTATTTATTTGAGAGAGAGAGAGACCATCAGAGAAGAGGGGAGGAACAAAGGTAGAAATAGAAGCAGACTCTCCACTAAACAGGGAGCCCAGTGCAGGGCTTGATCCCAGCACCCCAGAATCATGACCCAAGCAAAGGCAAACGCTTAACTGACTGAGTCACCCAGGTGCCCCTACAGTTGTCCTTTTTCGTTATCCTCTGATACTTCTGCTTTTGGTCATCCTCACTCTTTGATATCCCTGGATTCTCATTCCATACCTGTATGCCTTGTCCTTGCCCTTTGAATACTTGTGTTTACATTCTTCAGTTTGGCTTACCCATTTCAGCTAACTGGTAATCTGTACAACTCTGCTCCTGGCCTTGTACTCCACCTGTACCCACTGAATTCACCAGAGTTTTTCTCCTTAGTCCCTTCACTAGACTCTCTCCTTCCATGCAGCCTCACCTGGAATGGTGGACTTCCATTTGCCATGTCCCTGGCCCTTCTCAGTATACAAATGAACTGGACTTCATCCTTGTGGATGACAGGATTCCTGAGAAAAGACTACCGAAAAAGTCCATAAAAATTTATGAAGTCAGTAAAAAAGAGAAGTGGAGCTGGCCCAAAGTGAAATCATAATTTAGAGGAAGTTGATTTTTTGTATCCCTCCAACTCTCTATCAGGTACAATTTCCTGTCTTTGGCACCCCACATTTCAAGACACCCAGTGCTCTCCTACCATATCTTGCTACCTTAGGAGATACCAGCAGCACCCTCACCTGGTTCTTGGGACTCCAAATTCCAGATCACTGCCTGGTCTAGCCCTTCCCTCCAGCCGGAGTTACTTGTCCTGTCTCTCCTCCATAAGAGCCCTGTTCCCTAATAGCCAAATCAAGAAACACTGGTATCAAAGGCTGACAGTGGTTTGAAGAGTTTCCTTTCCTGGATAACATGGGAAAAAAAAAAAAAGGAATCAGAACATCTTATTTTGAAATCAAGTTTTCCCACTTTCTGTGTCAACTTAACGAACGCTTACCTTCCTTCGAGTCTCAGTTTCCACCTTAAAATAAGAGAGAAAACATTTTTTCATGAGGTTGTCGTAAGAATTTATAGATATAGTGTATGTAAGCACTCTTTCTAAGTACTGTGTAAGAATAAAGATTTTTGTGCAAGATTTAAAAATGCTTCTCAGACTCGCCCTATACATCATGAATTGGGAAAGAGTTTGGTTCCCTTGGCAAAAGAGATCCAGATGGCCTCTATAATTCACTTGCTTCTTTAGATCTTTTTCCCTTGAATAATGAGAGTAAAAAAGAGCAAACTGTGAAGAGAGAAGCTAGGTAAGTTTTGGTAAGTAGAGAAAATGATTTTTAGACAGAAGATTCCATATCCACTGATGCATCCACTTTCTGGAGAAAGGACCCACCCAGTGGAATAATAATGGGTGCTATTTATTGAACACTTATAATGTGCCATGTGCTTTACATACATTGTCTCTACCTTCAAAGAAATCCTTCAGAATGATAGAGAAGGAAATGGCTACTCAAAGAAGATGAGTTTTCTTTTCTTTTTATTATTTTTTTTCTTTTCTTTTTCTTTTACTTATAATGTCCCATCACTGCAGGGGCAGGCCAGGTTCCAGCCCCACCGCTGTCTGATACCAAGACCTATGCTCTTTTCCCAAGACCATCCTGATCTTACTTCCCCGAGGACGCTTACTGATCCATCTCAGAAGTTACACACCGCCAGGGACACCTGGAACTTCTTCAAAATATGTTCAGAAAACAAAAAGCAGGCATGTCTCAAAATAATCTGGGGCTGACTGGCCTGAAGGCCCTTGGGCTAGACCTGTTCCAACTGCACCGTGGCCTGAGCAGCCTCCCCAGAACCGGGGCTTCTGTGGAGCACCCAGTAGGGAATGTTCTTTGGCAAGTCTGAGCCCATCCAAAGGGTGGCACCCAAAATTATAAAGCGAGGGAGGCTAAAGGCACAGCACATCACGACATGGTGTAATTATTTGACTTTGGCATAATTCCTGCTTGACGGCTGGTTAAGCCACTTGACCTGTCTGAAATGGAAGGAGACTTTACAAGTAAGTGAGGAACGGAAGGATCTTCTTCATGGCAAATGTAAACTTTGAGTCTGAGCCCGCAGGAAAGAACTCAGCGGTCCTCAAGGGTGGCTTTCTCTTGCATGTGGCCGGGTGGCCAACCATCACTGCCACTGAGGCAGTGTTTGAAGATGGCCCCGGTGGTGAATGCTGGGAGCACGGGGAGAGAATGAGACATCTACTAGCAAGAGGACTTATTTGAGTGTCTAAAATCCTGATTTCACCTAAGCAGGTTAAACCACAACCAAAATTTCTCTTGCAATAAAAATCTTTGGTTTGGGGATAAAGTCATCTCTGGAGTATTCTGTGTCTAGGTTTCCCTCCGGTGGGAATAAGTATTGGGAGCCTGTAAGGGAAAGAAAAGGAAAGAGCTGAATTGCCCAAAGCAGATTTCGGATTCCTTCGAGAATTTGCATTCATCTACTGATTTGACTAACCAGCTCCAAGCTGATGCAAATGACATGTGCAGGCTTTTACTGGGAGGAAGAAACTGGGGGAGGAGGAAAGCTTACAGACTTTTTTCTACTCTTGTGGGAGGCTCCTCTTTCAGGTTGACAGAGGAAGGATGTGTTGACTTCCCAGATGGTTTTGCAAGGTAATCTACCCTATTTTGGTCAAGGTCTTGACTAAGGGTCGCATGTGTCTTGAGGAGGTCAAGTGGCAATTCAGTTGATTAGAAACTGAAGGTCAACACCCCTCAGCAGTTGTCATTGGGTGATTTTCCCACTTGGAGTTTCATAGAGACAGAATTACAGAAACGTGTAGTGTGCAGGAGTTGGGGGAGGGTTTGTCAGACATAAGAGAGGAAAGGGAAATGACATGTATGTGCTAGGATTGTTACACATTTTCTTCAATCACTTCAAGGGTGCTTTGAGGGAAAGAATTTTTTTTTAGATGGTATTTATTTATTTATTTGAAAGAGAGAGCAAGACAGAGCATGTGCAAAAGTGAGAGGAGGAGCAGGGGGAGAAGGAGAAGCAGACACACCACTGAGGATAGTGGGGCTTGATCCCAGGACCCCAAGATCACGTCCTGAGCGAAATCAAGCATCAGACGTCCAACCCACTGAGCCACCCAGGCGCCCTGAAGAAAAGAAATCTTTAAGACTGAGCCACACTCCTTTAGTGAGTTGCTTGAGATAGTGACTAAATGGGACTAGACCCCAGTAGGTCTGTTGTTTCTCCTGTTGTTCCTTGTGAAGATTGATTTCTGACTGGAAATGGAAGACTCTCCATTTGGTCTCCATTCTTCCCTTTTGTAACAGAAAAGCAGGGGTCTAGCAGTGAGCCAGATTTCTAGGAGCGTCTCACAGTTGGACCTCCTGGTTTCCAGAGCAGCCAGACTTCTAGGACTTTACGATGTGGCTCCCCCCAAGTTCAGAGCTCTCCTCAAACATAATGCTTTAATTTCCCAGTCCCCAACCTGAACCAAAATAACATTGTTTTGTGCACCTATGAGCTGAGCCAGGACTTCCTTAGCAAGTGGGAGAAAAACAAAATCAAGGAAACTCACCAATCAATTTTAAATGGAATGAAACCTACACATTTCCTAAAGCTGTTGAACTGAACAAAACCAGATCAAAATATTCACAGTAAACCTGAATCAAGGCAATATTTCCCTTGGGTTGAGTCCACTGCCACAAGTAAATATCACTGAGTGCTCAGGTGCTCCGCAGGGCTGAGAACCTGCCCACTGTGGACACTGGGTGGTGGGGGGGAGGTAGGGTGCGGGGCGGGTGCTGGCTCAGACAGCTCTGGGCGTAGGAGGGCTCAGATGACCCCTCATTTGACCTGGCCTCTGACCCCTTCTCTGAGAGGGAGTTGCTCTCATTCTCTGGTGTCCAAACTAAAACCGAATAAAACAGAAACAGCAGCTTTTTGGAGGATCCCGATGTGCAGAACTGATCCAGAGCTGTTCTGGGTGAAGCAGCAGTTTGTGGCTCAATGGCTCCCGAGTCCAGTATAAAATTAATAGCAGGTAACATTGTGCTGTGCACCTTTCTAAGCCTTTTCTCTGTAATACCTCATCTACTCCTTACCACCATCCTTCTGAGGGAGGGACTATTACCAGCATGATCCCAGTATTATACCTGAGGAAACTGAGACACAGAGGGGGTAAGTAAGTGGCCTGGGGTCACACAGCTAGTGAGAGGAAGTGGGGTGAGACCAGGCATTCTGACTTGGCATTTGCTTAACCACTCTGCTCTGTTGCTTTTGTACCAGCTGCGTTGGGTGCCAGCCCGGCAGGGGTCTAACCTCAGAATGCAATAAATCAGAACCTTGGTACCAGCAAACTCAGGTCTCTCTGTCTCAGACTCCTGAGGTGACCAGCAAAATGAGCCAGACTCTGAGGCCCATGGAGGCAGACTCCTCAGGTGGACAAAACCAGGTCCTTGCCAGTGCCGCCCCAGGTCTGGGGACAGTTTTGCTCCTCACGCAGCAGGCCCACCTTGCTCCCATTGGCTGCCCCCCCGGGTCCTGAGGCCCCCTGCCTAAAATCGTTGCTTTGCCTCTCGCTGCAGTTGGCTGCAGCCCTGAGACCAGATGATCCAGAGTGCAAGGCTGTTTACTAGGAATGAGTGATTTATTATGTAGATTCAAAACCCTCTAATATACCTCCCAAAAGGCTGCCTGCTTCAGAAATTTGAAAAAGGAAAGGGAAGAGAAAATAGGAACTGCAGTACAGTGAGAAGTGTTTTGCCAACATGACGCACGAAGAAATAATTTTGAAACACACTTTGAAGATGGTTTTGTGACAGCAGCCATGTACTACATCTCTACCCTTTCTGTGTGTGTGACTGACCCTGCCCACTAATGAATGACCATCTTCTAAGATAGTCGTGGGGAAAGTACAAGTGGGAGACGACGTTCAGTGATCTGTCTGTGATACTGTCTGAGTCTGTACAAAAAAGGGTTGCCTTTTCTCCTGGTCTGCACTTATATTTTCATTTTCTTAATGGTATCTTTTGAAGAACAAGTTTTAATTTTGATTAGGTTCACTTTGTCCAAAACATTTCTTTTTTTCTTTTATAGGCTGTATTTTGGCGGAGGGAGGAGGGAGTGTCGTATCTAAGAAACCTTTGTCTAACCCAAAGTCACAAAGATTTTTTTTCTGACTTCACTCCCTCAGTCACTTACTAAGACGCACATGGTGTCAGGTACCATGCAAGGACTGGCTGAACACAAGTGCCCGCGACACTCTCCTCGTCTCTGGCGGCCTGCGCTCCGGGCACAGGGGCGCCCGTCGCCACGCAGTGGCATTTAATTGTTCAGCCCAGAGCTACTAGAAGAAGCAGAGGTCAACTCAGGTGATCTAATATGGGATCTCGTGACCAGGGCTCTGGTTCTTAAGTTAAAAAAAAAAAAGAATCTGTAAATCCCGACAGTGAGGACGGTGCCCCAAGAGTACAGGTTTTCAAGGTCAATGTCTTGGGCACTTTGGATGGAGCATCTGCTCGTGTATCCTATTATCTTCTGGAATGACGAGAATGTCATCATCAGCTTTCTATCCCTTTACAATGAGTATGATTGGACTTTCTAGAGGCTTGAAGAGAGGCAGCGAGGTCAGGAACTCCCATTCCCTACCACAAGCATGGTGGCCCGGAAGCATTGGGTTAAGAACACCTGTATTAAGGTCTAGTACGCTAATAGTTGTCCCTTCACTTCGTGAAGAGGTTTTTGTTTTTTTTTCCCCCAAGATCTTAATTTATTTGCCAGAGACACAGTGAGAGAGGGGAATGAGAGTGGGAAAAGCAGGCTTTCCGCTGAGCAGGGAGCGGGATGTGGGGCTTGATTCTCAGACCCTGGGATCATGACCTGAGCCGAAGGCAGATGCTTAATGACTGAGCCACCCAGATGCCCTGTCAAGAGGCTTTGATCATGCTGTTCACTCTTGTTCCTGCTCCAGAAAACAAGCAAACCTCTTGCAGAGCAGATTGGCCCCGGGGAGCTTTTTAGGGAGGACTTGGCAAAGGAAAACACACCAAAGAGAGAGAGGCTATTTCAATTTTACATTAGGGTCAGAATCTCAGGGCTTGATGGGCGAGAATGGATGTCTTGCTACTTAAAATATGGTCTGATGCTAGAAGGTGCCAGCGTCACTGGCGGGATTGGGCAGGACTTGTTAGAAATGCCAAATTTCAAGCCTCACTTCAAGAGGAGAGTAAAAGAGAGCAGATTTTTCGCCTATAATTCTCAAGATGTATATATTACTGGTAGAATCTGCTTTTTACCAAGATCCCAGTGACTCACAAGCACGTCTCAGGTTGGAGAAGGTCAAGTCCAATGGTTCTGGACACCTTGACAATACTCTAAGTGGTCATCTGGGCTGTGCTTAATAACTCCAGGGACAGATAGCCAAGGCCAGTGAGTAGATGAGAATGATCCTTTTATTTTCATTTTTAGGGTCAGTTGGTTAGGCAGAGAAATGGACACAACTGAATAAGGAGTTGTGCTCTAATTTGCAAAGACCAGGTCAGCCACTAGAGCTACTCTTTAAAACAGCTCATCTTGGGGCGCCTGGGTGGCTCAGTTGGTTGGGCGACTGCCTTCGGCTCAGGTCATGATCCCAACGTCCTGGGATCTAGTCCCTCATTGGGCTCCCTGCTCTGTGGGAAGCCTGCTTCTCCCTCTCACTCCCCCTGCTTGTGTTCCCTCTCTGGCTGCGTTTCTGTCAAATAAATAAATAAAATCTTAAAAAAAAAAAACCAACAGCTCATCTTTATAACAAACAGACGCTGTAGAGATTTGGAGGAAGCAGGAAGATGACCCTGTTATGTGGTTCTTTGTCCATTTAGCCTCATTCCACGGTATATTCAGTCTTAGGAAAAATGCAGCATTGCCGTATGTGAATACCGTTAACGCAAATTCATCATCATCAATTATTCTGTGTACTTACAATTTATAAGACCACATAGTCTTCTTTATACCCAGATGAACAAACTGATGCTAGCAGTGGTTCCCAAACTTCAGCAGGCATCAGAATCACCTGGAGAGCTTATTAAAAAATTGCTAAGCCGAGCGCCTGGGTGGCTCAGTGCGTTAAGCCTCTGCCTTTGGCTCAGGTCATGATCCCAGAGTCCTGGGATCAAGCCCTGCATCAGGCTCTCTGCTCAGCAGGGAGCCTGCTTCCCCTTCTCTCTGCCTGCCTGTCTGCCTACTTGTGATCTTTCTCTCTGTCAAATAAATAAATAAAATCTTTAAAAAAAATTGCGAAGCCCTCCTCAACCAAAGTTTTTGATTCAGTTTATGGGATAGGAACTGATAATCTGCATTTCTGGCATTTCCCAAGTGATGCTGAGTTATAAAAATGGTAGCTTCAGATACATTATTAGCAAGTCAGGAAATATACAGACACTTAACTCTTTGATAACTGTGCTCCGATGGTGCAGAATTTAGGGCCAAATACCAGCAATCCATGGTCACGGAAGACAGAGTACCCAGGACAACTAAATACAGGTATAATCTGATGACTTTCAAATGTCTACTTCCCAAACCTACATCTGAGTTGCTAACCAGTAATTTCATTTGCTTCATTTTCCATTCTTTTAGTTTCTACCCACCTCTGATGGCAGATCATTCTGGTTGACTGCAGGATGTTTGATATTGAAATCATAAGCGCCTACTGGTTGGCAGAGGGCCCCACTGGCCAGTGTCACAGAGACATTCTGAGCACGGGGGTGGGCTTTGAGCTGGGTGATGACCTTCCAGGTCTCTGTGGTCCTTAGTGTAGTCCTGGGCCCTGCCTCACCTAGACACACATTCATGATTTGGGTTAAGGATTAAGGAGCCGATCTATTGTGGGAGGACCTTGGAATCACCGCAGTCCTGAGTGAGCTGATAAATTCTCGGCACTGCACAGGACCCAAGCATCTCTGGTCGGGGTGACTTCTGGCAATTTTCTGCACCTGGGGCAGATGCTCAGCTTTGAACTTTCTGACCCTTCTGGTGCTGTTTATCTCAAGACTGCTTTGCAGACGGCTCTGTGACAAAGGCTGCCTGTCAGTGAAAAACCAGGAATGCACTTTATACCATAATTAATGGAGACAAGAGTTTATTTCATTGGTGTTCCTTGCCTGTATGACTCCATTTCATATTATTAAAAACAGAGACTTGGTCCTCTTTTTTATAAAAAAATTTATTGAGATGATGCAATTATAGGCTTTTCTTTAAAAATTATTTGCAACTCACTGGCCCTGAGAAAAGGCATTTGTTTTTGTTTTTTTTCTTTTTTGTTACATTCATTTGATTCAGTCCCTTATAAACCCCACACCTCATAAACAAGAGATTAGAAATTAAACAAAAAGAAGAAAAAGAAAAAGAAATTCTAGATTCATCTGGTTTGCAGGTGGTTGCCGTCACAAAGAGAAATCTTCGAGAATGTTCACTTGGTGTGTGTGAAAGATTCGGGGAGTTTGTATAGTTGTTTAGTGTTGATGCAGATGGGGCCAAAAGAGTATCAGGTTAGTCTTCTGTGGTTTTTAGACAGGCAGGAATTATGGTCACTCTCCTCCTTCCATGGCTTCCTTAGATCACTGCCTTCCTTCCAGATGTCTGCTCAGAAGAGGAGCAGGCTGAGTGGATGGGAACTTACTAGCACCGAACGCCAGGACAAAAAACCTGCCCTCTGTTCTTTGGGGATTTTCCCAAATCTTTTATCTTCAGCTTCCTGGGTGGGAATGGGCCAGGTGGGGATATGGTCGGGCTAAATTCCACCCCTCATTCTGTCCTTGGCATGCTGTCTGCTCCCAGGGTGTCATCCTACCTCCTGGACACTCAGATCTCCCCTCTGTAGAAGGGAGTGAACGTTTCAAAAAATGTATTCAGAACTGGAGCTTAGAGAGCGAAACAAGGAAACAGTGGTTACTTAGTCATTTAGGTGAATCCTGTCATAGCCATTGAAGTCTTAGCTGAAGCTACATTCTTATTTGGGCAAGACATCAGCATAAAAACACCCTGGGTGAGAGGATTCCAAACACTGTTGAGAGGAGAAAATCCATCCATTATCCCTCTTTTTCTGTGGGGATGTCCCCTTGAAAGAAAGAAAGAAAGAAGAAAGGAAGGAAGGAAGAAAGAGAAGGAAGGAAGGAGCATATGAATTTAGGACACAGGTGATGCTGCCTCAGGCAAGAGACCAAGTTGCCCTGGGACAAAAATAATGTTCCTGCCACATGGCCAGTCCAGCCAGTTGCCACTGCTTTCCTCTGATGGACATGAGGCAACGCAGGGAACCCAAGATGCAGGCAAGAGAAGGTGCTAGAGAATTTCTAGCTGATATAGAAGCAAGAGCGACTTCCTCCCCGCAGACACAGCTGAAGAAAGCTCTCTCCGCTCTGCGGTGCTCTTCTGCAATTCCCTTTCCCGATTTCTGATCTAAGCCAAGGAGTCCCATGACAGCAGCAGGGAAGGGCCAGCTATTCCGATCACAGACATGCTTTTCACGTGGTGTCAGGTGAATGTGCCATCCGTCCCCTGCCCCCCCTCCAGCACTTAGTGTTGAAGTGAGGAATCTCGCCTGGGTAGAAGCTACAGGTTCAGCAGACGCTCTCGGAGGGCAGGGGCTGTGCCTGACTCCTCTTTGGAGCCCCCACGGGGTCTATCAGGTGCTTCAGCCAAGTCTGAAGCGGGGACCTCTGGAGGGAGCAGTGTGTAAGCATGGTATTCCGGGTGTCAGCTCAAAGAAGAAATGAGGAGGACTTTTACCTTTAAGGGAATCAACAGAAAACTCTTACTGGTGATATCTGGGTGGGAAATCAAGATCATATTGGATTAATTAGCACCTTCTATTCTTCAAGTGGCTGAAGGTGTCATCCTGCCCTATGTATCCTTACAGGGTATTGCTTTAAACGCAGAAATCCTCGAGGCCAAAGGGAATTTCCCTCCCAAATTCAACTGGAATATTCTCAAACAGTAAGAGCCTGAGTCCTTCTGTCTGGGTAAAAACAGATGTTCTAACCTTAGGGAAGAGCCACATCATGTCCGGTCTCTGATTTCATTGTCACACAAAGGGCCTCGGTCAAAATCCAGCCTTTTCCTCCAGCCCTTAAACCCAATGCCTTCACAACACACCAGGTACTTGGCTTAAGATCTCCCGGTGTACGTCAACACTGGTCATCTTAGAGGCTGGAGAACGTATCGCGGCGTGCCGCTGACTGCTTGTGAACGATATCCATAGCATGCTAGGGCCCGGCGCAATCTCACCACCGTTCATGCAGACTGAGACTGAACCCTTCCTTCATCAGTGGACCCTCAGCCTCACACAGCAGGTCCCTGACTTGACCGCAAGCCCAACCTTCTGGAAGGTAGAGTTGGGGGAGCGTGTGACAGTGGAGGAGGCTGGTCACAGCCATGTGTCTATCTGCGGGCCGATAAGAGGCAGGAACGAAGCACAGATGAAGAGCTTTGATAGGCTCCCTGATTCCGGTGTCCTTGACCCATAGTAAGTCTGTCCTTCACTCCCTCTAAGCTGGGGCTGAGTTCCTCCTGCTTGTGTTCCTCCAACCTCCACTTGCCTGACGCCATCAGAAGTGGCTTGGGGAGATGCCCAGGGCCCCAGCAGCCCCCCACTGAGTGCTGCTGATGGTGATGCCGGGAGCCGTGAGGTGCTCACCAGAGTATAGTAAACAGAGAAATGAGGACGGGGAGCTTTGTAAGGCAGGTCTGATTTTTGGATTAAAAAAAGACTGTCCTCCTAATATTGGATTCTGAACCTGGGAACGGGAGAGACATTTCAGGTGGCTAGAAAAGGGAAAAAACAAAAAAAAACATAAAAAAACAAAAACCCAAAAAACCCCTAAAACAGCTTCCTAAAAATATCTGTTATCATCAAAAGTACTAAGAGGTGGCACTTCCCTCATTTTACAAGATACCGTGGACCTGATTTGGAGGTGAAAAAGAGTCACAAATGGGTCTGTTCTGAAACACAACTATGAAAGAAGAGAAGAAACAGGGAATGAATCTGAGGAGTTTCTTATCTGCCCTGGCTTAGCAAACACCAGAAGCGAGTGACTGTGTATGTCAGGGTCCTCCCCTCTCAAATGCTCTGGCTCTTGTGGGGACCAGGAAACTTTAAAGAAAAAAATAAAAGGCTAGCAATTGTAGGGAAAAAAATCAGACGAGGGCATGAAAACTGACCACAAGACGACCTTGGGACGGAGCAGAGACCTTCTCTCTTGCTAGCCTCAGGCACCCGCCATGGAAGCACAGACCCCCCCTGCAGCACACTTTCCACCCAGTTTCTGATCGTCAGGCCTGTGGGGTCTTTCTGTATTTTCCATCTCGCGGGACTTGCAAGCGAATCTCGTGATGCTGGGGCCTTCCGAATGACGCAGACAGCCTTCTGTCCTGAATCTTCTGTCCCTCGGAACCACAAGTCCTGGGGTTCTCACAGCCACGTCAGGGTGGGGATGGGGGTGGGCAGCAGCCTGCGGACTGGCATGTCTCTTTCTGGAGGACCACAGCACCTGGGAGGTTTGGGGCCTCCCTCCGATGGGTAGCCAGATGTCGGGATGTGGGTCTGATTTGTGGTGCCGGCTGCAAAGCACCCAGGCCACGGGTGCCGCCTGGGCGTCAACAACACTTAGGACTCTTTGAGAGGCTCAGCTCTGCTAAAAGGCATCTGAACCTCAACAGCAGGTGGGGAGGGAGGACAGATGGGAGGCAGGGAAGGAAAGAGCGAGAGGGAGAAAAAGAGAGCTCTCCTTTTCACTTTATCTTTTTTAAAAGCATCTTTTTTTTTCTTTTCTTTTTTTTTTCCCCAGCCAAGACCCCACAATAACAGGCACAAACCTGATCCACGTGGCAGGCTAAAGAGGAACCTGAAACCCTTTGCAAGTGTTCTCTTTCCTGACCAGCTGGGGTTGCCGCACTTTGTGAGATTTGCAAAAAATAGATATATAGAATAGATATATATTTCCATAGGAAAACAACCTTGGATGTCTTCCCCTGTATGAATGATGAAAAGTCAAACTGCATGGTCTTAGAAAAAAACAAAAACAAAAACAAAAACGAAAACACCATGAAACTAACAATAGGTGGACAGGTGAGGGTGAGGAATTACAGATGGAGAGGTTCCATGTGAGGAGGAAACGGAACCAGGAGTCCCAGGCTCATGCCCTCGGCCAGAATGCCAGCCCTGCCTTCGCTGGGTGGTTTGTCTAAGGTGCTCTGGGGGCCCTCCCACTACTCAAGAAAAGTGTCACTCCCACTCCAGGGTCTCTTCCGGTTCAGCTCTCAGCCCGCCTCTTCGCCACGCCTCCAGGGCCCTGGTGGGCAGGGGGCCCCCCGGCTGCTGGCCCCCTGCTGAGGCCGTGGCTTGGTTCCCTCAGCACTCATCTTCTTGGTATATTTGTTCATCCAGCTCCTGGGACTCAAGGTGCTCCAGACGGTCCGTTCGGCCACTCATGATTTCATCGGGAGTTTTCATAAACCTTTGGAAGAGGAAATGGAGAAGTCCAGAGATTACATTTTCCTCAAGTTGGTCCTCACCCTGAACTCTCAACTAAAAGCCAAGTCCCCATCACCTCAAATACCTGGAGAGCTACTGAACTCAGCCAGTAGCACTAATTTACTGGAAAGAGGTACCCCTTTTTCTGATGGCCTGAAAAATGGCCCAAAAAAACCCTATAAAGAACATCTAGAAGACAGCACTGGCTGGAGCTGTGCAGTGCCTGGTGCATGGCCATGCGAGGGAACCCTGGTACAGCTCACTGCTCCGTGTTTCTTATTTTTGGAGAGTTAGATTTTCCAACGGCCTCTGAGAGCCATAGGTCCATTTCCATCCCAGACTGTGAGCCTGGGGAATGGTATGCAAAACTTGAACTGAGCTCAAAGGATACAATTAGACGGCGAATGGAAAATTTTCATAACAGGGCAAGTTAGTGGTGCTCTTGGAGATTAGAAAGGCAAAAAGAAAGAATCCTTTCCAAAGTTATCACTGATCCACCCAGCATGCTAGCAACAAATTCCTGTTAGTTTGTCTTCCTTGGCAGCTGGATGTATGCGGTGAGCTTTATCCTCTTGCTGGACATAACATCAGTGACCTGTTTCAGCCATGATTTTCCCCGGTCCAGGAAGGCAGGCCGGGTGCACACATTGGAGCCTCATCATGGGAGCGGCCCTCCACAGCCCCACTCAGAGCCTGCACACCTCACCCTCCCCAGATACTCCGTCCCGCACCAGATGAACTGTCTGAAAACATGTTTTTCCTCTCACCACTCCATGTTCAAAAGCCTATGATGGGCACTTCTCCGATAAAGCCATTCAGCTTGCCCACCTGGGCTGTCATCTCTACCCAGGAAACTCTGGGCCCCCAGTTGTTTATGAACAGGAACCCTTCACTCTAGCCTGGCGAGGCTCATGCCTTCCTCTAAACGTTATCTGGCCTTCTCTCTCAGCTCCTTTCCCTGAGCCCTGCCTCCTCATCAACAAGCCACGTAACAGCACTGGTCCCTACTGAACTCTTCCTTTTCACAATGCCTACAAATCCTGTGAAGAGTACCCACAGTTGGACACTTCACTTGATTACACACTGGGTTTGATACCAAGAAGCCTTCATTTTGTGGCAAGTCTCACTTCCAACACTCATCTCCTCAAGAATGACTAACTCTCCTAATAGCACTATCTGTCCTTCTATAAAAATCACTCTCGGAAGCCTCTGACCTTTCCAACTACTGCTTCTCTCTTCTGCCCTTTGTTGCTGAACTTCTCAAGCATTGTGATTTGTCATGTCTGCAGTCTATCTTCTCCTCTCATCCCCTGACTAAAACTTCTCCCCACCACCTGAAGTCAGTAACAAGCTCCTGAGGCCAAGTCCGCACATATGTTATATCTGGCCTTGCAAACTACCCCTTTCTTCTCTTGACTACTTTTCCATAATAGGATTCTGATAGTCCACATCAGGCTTGTCAAGATACATTTACTGAAACCCTCCATAAGGTATAAAACAGAATTATATAGAATATAATCCTCTCCCTTCCAGAATCTTATGACCTAGTTGTGGGAAGGACTTCACATGCAAAATTATTGCAAATGCAATGTGGGATCTAACAAATGACCGAGGGAATCTAAGAAATGACAGAGGACGATATCTCTGTAGGTTTGAGCAACTGAAGAACTCATGAAGGGCAGGACACTTGAGATGGACCTAGAGGGCATATATATTAAAAAAAAAAAGCAAAAGTGAAAGGGATATAGGTTTCTGGCACAGGGAATCATATTAGTGGTGTAGGGCAGCTGGTAGGGTGCGTGATGAATTTGGAAGGCAGGAAAATGGACCAGAGGTAGAAAGGATTACGAATTAATCAAGGTGTAAATCATAAAGTCTAGACAGGGGAAGCAATAATAATGCTTTTGCCCTTCCTACACCTTCTAAATTCTCATGAAGGTGCTTGTCATGAGTAGACTCCAACCTGAAACCTGCTGGTAAGAAATCTTGGGAGATGTGGTTTCCAGGTTTCTAGTCCCAACTAAACAGAATGCAGTGGAAATGGAATGGAAGAGCCAAGGACAATCCAGCACAATGACTAACCGGGTTATGGGTAGAGTCACTGATACCTCCAATGTCAAGGTTGGATGCCAGTGATGAGTGACAAGAACTCTACATGCGGGGAGGGGAGGTTTCAAGTATGCAAAGAAGGTCCGTCTTGAAGATTTCATGTCTGAGCTACCCATGTGGTATTGCAGTGGGGGTGTACTATGAGAAACTCTTGGAAACTGAGATTTGGAATTTCAGGAGGATTTTAGAGCTGGATAAAGAGCCTAGCTCTTAAGGTGATAAGTAAGGCTGTGTAATGAGATCATTTCATCCAGGAAGAATAGGAGCCAAGGACTAAGTTTAGGGTGAAGGATGAAGGGAAAGCATCAGCAGAGCCAGAGAAAGGCGGGTTCTTTTTTTACTTCATTCCAGTCTGTTTCCAGCTCCTACACAGCGTTTTCTGTTGTTTTGCAAGATCTCAATTGTTTTCCCTCTTCCTAAGTCACCAGAGCTCCTGCTGCTAGAGTCCAAGTTTTCTGCTCTTTCCAATCTGTCCCGGTGAGCTCATCTATTCATACCGAGTGTCGCTTTCTACCTGTGTGTAGAGAATTCCAAATCCATCTCTCTAGCCCCATCTGAAAATTTTTTGTCCCACCTGCTAAACCCATAACCTAACATCACATGTGTTGATCCCACCTTCTCCCAGCCCTTCCTGGGTCTCCCCATGGTCATTACCACCACTGTCCATTACCACCGCTTCTCCCTCTCCTGAATGGTCCTTTAGATCCCTTCTTCTTCCTCTTCTAATTCTTTCTCCTCTCTTGCATAGAACTTGGAATCGCAATCTACGTGGTGGGTTAAATGGTTGGAACTCATTAGCTGTGAGGAGGTCTGGAAAGAGGAATGTCTAGTGCAGCAGCTTTCAGACTTTTCTGATTATGATGCGTTGTAAAAAATACATTTTATATCATGACTCAGCATGTATACACCCCCAAATTTTCATGAATTCTTAGTCACTCTTTTTTTTATGTGATACCATCTGATATTTTCAACTCTGTTCTATCCAATTCGGTTCTTTTTTATTAAAAAAAAAAAACAAAAAAAACAGAGGGCGCTTGGGTGGCTCAGTTGGTTAAGTGACTGCCTTCGGCTCAGGTCATGATCCCGGAGACCTGGGATCGAGTCCCACATTGGGCTCCCTGCTCGGTGGGAGGCCTGCTTCTCCCTCTCTCACTCCCCCTGCTTGTGTTCCCTCTCTCGCTGTGTTTCTCTCTGTCAAATAAATAAATAAATAAAATCTTTAAACAAACAAACAAACAAAAACAGTTGTGACTGACTCATTCAGTCTGTTTCTTGATTCTCAGATGGGCCATGACCTGCAGTTTGACAAATGGGCTGGGAACCTGCGAGCCTAGATTTAATACCTCGACAATGTTACTTGGTTCCTTTTAACTCTCCTGGATGTTAATGCCAGATGATACTATTTGATCACTGCATTATTTTAAAGGTGAGTCAGACTGTGTTTATTTAGTTTTGGCTTTACTCTAATATACAGACATAAGTAAAAAAATTTTTTTTTCTTTTTTTCCCCTAAAATTCTAATAACCCAGCTTCCAGTATCCAGATGGTTTTGAGTGTTAACACAGGCAGGTAGAGATCTCAACGGTTTCCCTCCTCCCTCTTATTTAAAGAAAACAACGTCCTCCCAAAGAAGGAAAGGAGAAAAAGGAAGTGCTACCTGAACAGAAGCCTTTGTCCCGGCTCCTTCCTGATAATGTTTAATTTGTAGTAGTGGCGCAGGGCTCTGGACATTTTCTCATAGGTCATGTTTGTTCTGTTCTGTTTGTTCAAAGGAGGAAGAGAGAAAAAAAGCACAAAGACACAGTGAAATTGACCTCAGCACCAGTTGGGGAAAGCTCTCCGCTCCTCCAACACCTCCTCCCCGGTCCCTTCCCCTCTGCATTCACACTTGCCACCACCTAGACAGGTCTGAAGGTGAATCACCTTTTGTCAGAAGTCTTGGCCCTGCAGCTAAGGAAGCATATCCCGAGGCAACCTCCCTTGTTTCCTTTCCCAACCCCAAGTTCTACTCTGCTCAGTGAATTTCCTGCAGGGTTCCCTTGTCTGTGGGTCATCCTTCGCCTTCTGACCCACAGAGAATTCCTTTTTTCCTTTTTCTTTCTTTTCTTTCTTCCTTCCTTCCCTCCCTCCCTCCCTTTTTGTTGCAGTGACTTTTTTCCAACTTGTGTTTCTGGTTTCTTATTTTAAGGAAGAGATTTTTTTGTTCTGGAAGGAAGAATACAGTGGTTCTGAGCCTGGGGGGTGGGGGGAGGGGCAGGAGGGTGGTGGCTAGGAGCCTAGGCGGGATTTTTCTCTGTGACTCACACACTGAGGAGTCTGTCAGCAGGGCCTTGCCGTATTTGGCCATGGCCTACAGCAGGTCTTTCTCAACGTGGCCCAGGGCGCCAGCAGGAGCTCAGGCTGCCAACCTCCAAGGCTGCACCTGCCGTGGGGCTGGGCTGCGCCCTTCCTCTGTCCCCTCTCACTCAGCTCACCTGGTGGTGTGTCTCCCAGGTGTCTTCCCTGCTTTGTCCCACATCTACTGGCCTGTAGTCAGCCTGGACCTTGGTGACTTGTTTGTTTTAGTTTGAGTAGGGATACAGATGTAGTTACTTAAATATTTTTTTGAGGGGGGAGACTCTTTGCCCTGTGTCTCTATTTTTTCTTTTCCTGGGGTAAGAACACTTCACACGGCATCCAGCCTCTTGAAAGACTGTTAAGTGGGCCCAACAGTCGTGGTAACTCTAGTAGGTACAAAGTTATATAGCGGATCTCTAGAACTTACCCATCTGGCTTAAAGGAAACTTTACACCCATCGATTAAATACTTCCCCTTTCCCCCCAACCCTTGGCAGTATCATTCCACTCTTTGGTTTGATGAATTTGCCCATTTTCGATACTTCCTGTGAATGGACACATGCAGAATTTGTCTTTCCGTGACTGACTTATTTCACTCAGCATCATGACCTCAAGATTCCTCCCTGTTGTAGACTGTCATAGGATTTCTTTCCCCTTTAAGGCTCAGTATGGATACATTGCTGTTTAGTTATCCAGTCATCCACAGTGGACATTTAGGGTGTTTTACCCACTTTTTACATCTCTGCACTTTGACAGTTTCCCTAACTATAAAAAATTGCATCTTTTAAATTCCAGTCCCTCTTCCCAGCATGGAAAGGTGGGGAGTGGAGGGGGAATAGTTCTGGCCTGTTTGCTTTTCAAGGGGATGTTGCAGAGTCAAGGGTAAGCACTTCCTTGGAGAAGGGGGCTTTTGCAGACATGGGGATTTCTCTCCAAGCAGAACAGAAGTGAACCTTTCCCGCTGCCTTGTGCGTCCCAGAGCCCTGCGGACCTTCCCGATTCCCCAGTTCCTGGTGACGAGAAGTGTCAGGGCCAGCTCAAGGGGATGGGATGGAGCGCTGCTCCCAACGTGGCCCTATCAGACCCACGAGGTGTGAAGTTTACTGGCCCCTGGCCTACGTCACAAATGGAAAGTGGCATCTTTAATTATTTCCTTCCCTTTGCAACTAATTGTTCGGCCCCTGAGAAATAAACTAAATAATGAGGGGCATGCTGAGGAGGAAGATGCCAGGTGATGACCCTCCTACCCAGATCAAGGTTTTTTGGCACTAGTAGGCAGAGTAAATAGCTGGAACCTTTTACCTTATGATTTCCCCACAGTCGAGCTAGTCCATTCGGATCCACTATACGGAATATTTTGGATTCTTTGTCCTCCCATCGGATGAAGTTTTCGTACCGGCTGTCAGAAAGCAACTGATAGACGTAATCCCAAAGCAGTCTACAGTCTATAGAGGAAAAGGGCAAGAAAACACTTTTGAATAGGTTTCTTATTAAGGCACTAAGAACAAGAATCAGAAAATAATCAAGGAATCACTTCTGCCACCCGGGGATTGATGGTCTTTCTTATTTCATGGTGCGGAGACCAGGGGCTGGAGAGACCTGGAGGATGGTGCCGGAGAAAGCGACCTTTGACCTGTGGAGGCCTCGGAGACCATCCCGGTCATCTGCTTCCCTCCACAGATGGGGACGCGGTGACCTGGAAGAGGAAGCACCTTGTCCAAGGTCATGGCCAATGACTAGACTTGAGCAAAGCTCCCATGAAAAACAGACAGCAAGGCAAAACAGGGGGTAACACTGGGCGGGTGGGGTCAACGGGCAAGCCCCGGGGGTTCCAGGCAAGCAGCATGGTCTGGCTGGTGGAGGTGCACGATTCCTCTGGGGTTGGATGAATGGGCATAGACGAGAAGATCGGGGCAGGCTACCGAGCAGCAGAAAAAGAAGTGTGATGCGTGAAAGGCTGTGGGGAGGAAAACTCTGCATTTTGCTAGGACTGGGAGCTGTGGCGAGCACAGTTTTCAAGAGGACAGATATAGATATTTTCTCATTATGGCCTATTTGGGAGTTCTTTATTTTCTCATAATGAAATCAGGGTAGAAAGGAACCCAAGTTAAAAAAAAAAATCACTTGCCCCATTTGGAGGACTGACGTTCTGTCACGTGGTCAGGCCACGAATATTTATTAAGTGAGTTAATACAGGCCAGGCACTGTGCTAGGCCTCGGCTTCTGGCTGTGGGTTGGCACATTAAAAGAGAAGAGACAGACTGCACCCTTTTCCCTTGTTCTAGTGTTTTCTGGATGTGCCGGAAAGGTATGTGGTTTGCCCTGTGGAGCCCTGGACAGGTGGAGGGAGGCCGACATGTTCTAGCTAGGTGTGCTCTCTGGACCAGCCTCCAGAGGAGAGAAAGAGGCTCTGATTTCCAGAACGGCTGGTAGTGAAGGATTGATGATTGAAGTCTGTGTGTGTGCTCAGCACTTCCCTTGCAGCCTTTCTAACCCTTGGGAGGCCCAGGTGGCTGGGCCGTGCTGACTGCCTTCTGGTGGGTGAGGCCTGGCACACCTGCAGGACCGTGTCTAATTGAGACTTGGACTACTTTAGAGCCAACACGGCCACCTCCCAGGGAATGAAACACACCCTTCTCGGGGAGCCCTTTTACAAGGAGAATTGAGTCAGGTCACCTTGGGCGAGTTTCTTAAATCTCCCGAGGTTGTTTCCTCATATATGAAACAGGAATAACACGTCCTTTATGGGATTACTGTAGGAGTGATGGTGCAAGTGAAGGGAAAAGTCATGAAAACAACAACAACGCCATGTACTGGTGCTACGAGCAGGCACTGGGCTGGTACTCCACATGCATGCGCTTGACCCCGGGGACCCCTTGGGAGGCAGGTGCTGCTGCTCTTCCTATTTTATGGATGAGGAAGCTGGGGCTTGAAGGGCTTGGTAATTCACTCCAAGGTCACAGGTCCTGAGTGACACTCGTCGGACTCCAGGCTCTGTGCCGCTCTTCCTGAGGGTTCACAGGCAGACATCTGTACAATTTTAGGACTTTCCAGAGCCAAGTTTCGCTGTGTTCAGTGCAACCTTGCTGAAACCCGGACTTTTCTCTGAATGGCAGAAGGAAATGGGGAATTTTCCAAGAGGCCTCATCTTTCAAGAAACTTAACATGAAACTTAAAATGACCATAAATCTTCTCTTATGGCAGCCTTTCCCCTTACCCCCAATTATCTGTATCTGAACATTAATGGGCTATGCGAGTTAGTGTGTTTTAGAACAGGGCAAAGACACTGCATACTCTGGGAGCTGAACCCCATTCTGGCGACAGAAGCAGCCAGTCATTTCTCTTACCCCCCTGCCAGCTGGGAGGAGAGAGGTGGGCGGGGGGGGGGGGGACCCGATCCTCACACCATAAAGTACCAGGAGAAGTCAGCGTCACCCTAGCACAGGCTGAGAAGAATCTAGCTCATTTTTCAGGCACTTGTCACAGGCTGACTCTAGTTGCTAGGCAAAGCAGTGAGGCTGGTGACATGTCCTAACCGTCCTGCCACCTCCTGGCCTCACGACACTATTACTACAGATGGAAAACAGAGGACGCAGCCGTGATTCAGTGATTGTCCCACCATCAAATGGCAGAGTCGTTTTACTTTCCCCACAGTCACTTCCAATTGGAAAACATCTGACAAAACCAAATATCCTTACATTAAATGCCACTACACTAGAAGGAACAACAAAGGGTGTGTGCGTGTGTTGCTCTTCGACTGCTTCTTCACTGGGGAGATACCCTGTCCGCTGCAGAGGCCTGATGGCACCACTGGATTCATCTGGATTGGGAATGCGAGAGTCTCTAGTGTTCATCTGACTAACAATAAAAAAAACCCTGTCTTTAGGAGTTTGATATAAAGAAATTGAGCCCATAGGACGGTGAGGAATAGATTGCTACTGCCCTCACCTCTCGGCTCACTGGGGCTGAAGCATGAAGTGGAAAGTCCTTCCATCCCCATCTACACGCGGACTTTTACTTTCCTTGTTTCTGTAGCTTCTGTTTTACTATCGCGGTATTTATATCACGGTACACTGTATTTCTCATACAACAGTGCCATGGAAACCAGGCCATTTCTCCAAGGGCTTAACCAGCACTGGGCTACCATGCTGGTTTTTCAGAGGCACCAAACTCAGACCTTTAGGCAAATCATTTAATAAAAAAGATCTATCAGCTCAGGTCATGGTCTCGGAGTCTCCAGTCCCGCATTAGGCTCTCTGCTCGGCAGGAAGCCTGCTTCTCTTTCTCTCACTCCCCCTGCTTGTGTTCCCTCTCTGGCTGTGTTTCTCTCTGTCAAATAAATAAATAAAATCTTAAAAAAAAGATCTAAAAAGTTATCTGTTCTTTGGTTGGTAAATGAATGGCAGCGCTTAACAGAAAAAAGACTTTACCTATATGTTTCAGGACATCTGATTCTTGCAAACTTTCCCCTTTCATAAATGTAAAAGTAACCCCAAACAAGCTGCCAATTGATCACTCTAAATGACATTTAAACCAGCAAAGCCAACTTTGGCTGAACAGTAAGAATAGGGTGACATTCAAGACATATTGAATTACTCAGGCACTAACGGAGGCAGCAACAGGAATTCTGTGGCATAAAGCAGTTGTTTCAAACTCAGTAAGTGGCTTTTATAACATTTTTATGACACATTGTTTTGTTTCTTCAGTTAAAAATTATTCCAGATGATAAATATAAAGACCTGACCGCAGATTTTTTTTTCTTTTTTTTTTTTAAAACGATTGAAGTTCAAGCCATTGGAGTTATTTTGTTTTTAAGACTTCAATGAAATAAGAGGCAAATCCTTTTTAGTTCCCTAGATCCTCTACAGGTTGTTACCTACAATTTTTCAGCTCTGTCAAAATCCACATTTACAGATACAGTGTTTTCTGATCAATGACAAAAATGCTTAATACTGTATAAGAAAACTCACCACACTATAAATACAAGAGTATCCTATTACAAAACACTTGATCATGCATGTGAAGAAATGTGCGTTACAAGGTATTCAGTAATTTCAAGTACATTTCTCTTAAACTAAAGGGTCTTCTATATTAAGGCACATGGGTATTTTAAACAAATGTCGATTGTTTGGATTGTCTCTTCCATGAGAGGAAGTTTATTAAAGGGTTTAGCTCCCGTAAAGTGCCATTTTTTCAGTTGCAGAGAGAACATTCTCTCTCTTTCCTGTTGGGTGAGGTACCCTGGGTATCCACAGCTAAAAGGCATTGTAGAAAAATCCTTTCCTGTGGTTAAGGAGAAATATTTTCACTCCCACGTCTGTCTCCTACCAGAGACTCATTGTACATGCTCCTGGAAGAGAGACTGTAAAAAGATGGGCAATTCACACATAACCAACATGGTTTCTAATGAAAAAACCATGCTAGACAAAACTGATGTTTAAATATCTGAGTGGGCAAGTCGTTATTGACAAAGGGAATTTTAAGGATGGTGGGTAATTAAAATTTTGGGAAAGCTTCTGAGGAAGTATTTTTATGTTGTTTCAACTGCCCAAATGGAATTTTAAATGAAGGTCTGTAAACTGGAGTTCTGTGGGTAGCAGACGCCGAGCGTCTCTATTTCATTTCTTTCAATTTATTGCAAAGATTAATAGATTTATTTCAGGTTCAGTGCAAAACAGGTAAGTAAAATACAAAAATAAAAAGCTGGTACTCTGGATGCACCCGGGTGGCTCAGCTGGTTAAGCATCTGCCTTCAGCCCAGGTCATGACCCCAGGGTCCTGGGATTGAGCCTCCCATAGGGCTCTCTGCTCAGTGGGGAGCCTACTACTTCCTCTCACTCCCCCTGCTTGTGTTCCCTCTCTCACTGTTCCTCTCTTTGTCAAATAAACAAATAAAATCTTAAAAAAAGAAAAAAACGGTACCCTGCTTTGTAGCAGGGTCAGTGTGGCTCGGTAGGGGGGGAAGGAAAGTATTTTGCAATGTTTGGAGAAAACCTGGGTTGTCACACCTGGGCTGGAGGATGCTACTAGCCTCTAGTGGGTAGAGGCCAGGGATGCTGCTAAGTATCTTAAAACGCACAAGTCAGTGCCCCCCCGCCCCCTGCTATAACCTCAAAGAGAATCATTTGACCTGATTATCAAGACTGCTAAGCTTGAGATAGTCTGCTTATAGAAACATGGGTTTTACAACATGGACAGCTCAGTTTTTTGTTTTTTGTTGTTTTTTTTTTTTCCCTGTCCTGTCCTCAATTCTTGATCAGCCATTACCTGGAAGCAGAAAGTTAATCCAGTGCAGCCACCCCGTGTTGATACACAGAGGTGTGTTTGGGGGCGGGGGGCAGCTCTGCTGCGGGCTTAGGAACCCAGGAACCACATGCGTGTGGTAGCGAGCTGGGTGGGGGAGGGGTTAAGGTGTGGATACAGATCCAGGTCCCCTGGCTCCAAGGGGACACAGGGACTGCGGCAGCCAACGAAGCTGGCCCTTTGCACCTCTGGTTGCATGAGGTGTGGGATAACAAAATAGGTAAGTGACATCCAAACTAAAAAGGGGCCACTCTGCATGAGAGCGGTGGTTCTAACCACTGCAACGTTGCCCGGGAGGGAAGGGAACAAGGGGACAGCTTCAGCCCCCAGCTGGAACCTCGCAGCACGGGGCCCCTGCTTGGCTCAGGTGGGGACAGCCTGGGAAATCGCACCCCCAGCTCCCGGCAGCAGGGCTGTATTACAGAAATGTGTGTCCTTTACACAAACTGGAATTTCCAGTCTCCTCAAGCTCCTTCTATTATTATCTGCCCGGCCACTGTGGCTCTTACCGTTTTACCTTTTAAAAATGCTGTCCTGAAACTTCCTTCTCTCTTAGGGCTCTTTGATTTCTCGGTAGTTCACAGTGAAAATAAACGGCAGTGATTCAGCCAGTGTGAGAAGTCAGAGCCACGTGGGACATTCCTGAGCAAAACCTCCGAGGGGAGAGGGAGCACAGAAATGAATCTCCAAGGAGATAAGGAAACTAGGGTGCCTTGAAGGGGTGCCCTTTGCAGGCCACAGGCCTGCCGGGTCAATGCCCAGGCCAGCTCTCGGCGGGCAGTGGGGCTGACTGTACCCGCTGCTCTCCTCTCGCTCTCTGCAGAGCAAGGGGAAGTGGGGCAGAGACGGGACCTTAGTGCTTGGTAATTAGCCCACAGGTGCTGTGTATTTATATTGTCTCATTAGTACTCCAGAGTGCCTGGAAATAGGTATTAGTATTCTCATTATGATGAGAAGGAAAGCAAGCCTCAGGGACAGCCAGCACCTCTGCTGGGAGACAAGGACTGGATTCCAATCCTGCTTATTCCCAAGTCCACACTTTCCCACGGGCCCACACTGCTTCCTGGGGAACACTCCAGGCCAGCTGTCCATTAGGACCCTGGGTCGGAGGCCATCTGGGGCTGATGTCAGATGTGGGATGATGTGGCTCTTCTGGCTGGTACTGAAACCCTGGGCCTCTCTGCTTTAAGGAAAAATCCCACAACGCTGTCCTTTCCTCCCTCAAATCAGACATGACACACCTGGGACGAAGGCCCACATTTGTATGTCCACCTTACCACCAAGGCCCAGGGAGAAGACTGTGCCTCATCACTATCATACTAAACCCTTTAGGCTTCTCTTTTATAATGTCTTCCCGCCCTCCTATCCCCAAGGCAGCTCCCAAGGCTCATTAAAAAAAAAAAAAAAAGTCCATGAGCTTCATTTGAAACCATGTCACCGCCCTAAATACCGCTGGGGAGGAAGAAGGGGAATGGACTCAAGAAGAGGACAGACTGACTTCCCCTGGTCCTCAAGCCCCTGGGGACCCGCTCCAGCTACTTACCCTGGAGTCTCAGGCTTATTTTTCCTCATCTGATTTAAGATTAGAGGCAGCCAGGACTGAATTCCTGTGCCTACAGAACTCATCCAGGCAGTTAAACCAAATCAGGGAAGTATGCTGGTCTAGTCAGGTGACAAAGAAACTGGACAGGAGACTCCATGTTTCCCTGATTAGGATCCTTTTGTTTCTGTTGAAAATGTAACCTTGAGAGATAATAAACCTATTTTTGAAAGTCCTTTTCAAGATCTGAAAGATTGCCATGACGTGTGTGGTAGGAGGAGGGTTGGGAGTGGAGGGAACACGTGCTGGGGGGCATTTTATGTCTTATCTGGTGCAGGATCCACCAAACAATGATGTCCTCACAAACCATGAAGAAGCTCATGTTTGCAAAAGAAAATCAGGAGACTGAGCAAAAGTTGTGAGATAAGCCCCAGGAAAGAAACAGTCTCTGTTTGGATGGGTCATGGACTTGGGAAAAGCAAATCTGTACAGACCTCTAACGTCCCCACGTTTGTGCAGCAAATGAAGGAACAGGAATGGATTATAAACCAGTGTGCCAATATATATTGCTTCCTTAGCAGATTTTTGGAACATGCCAAGGAAGGGACGAGCAGACAGGAAGTTTGGTAACTCAGGTTTTAATGGAATCGAAGAACTTAAAGAGAAAGCCAAACTGACTTAAATTTTTCTTTTAAGAGTTGGCTGTCTATGATGAAAAACCAAAGCAGGAGCTTATTTTGTTTGATGGCATTAACATCAGAGGGATACTGCCTTAGGTCAGCAAAGACACAAAATCTGGCATTTAGAGACGCTGTACCATATCGCCTAGAAAAACGCCCGGCACAAAGACAGATACGTGATCATTTTGGGACAAAAGAACGATTTAACTCCACCATCCAAGTATGCAAAGAAACAGTTTCTTTCACTTAGCTGTATTTTACTTATGCTCATAACGTTACTGCAACTATTCCAGACTGGTCTGTGAACAGCCTACAGTCTCGAACTTGTCCCCTTTCTTACATCACTTGTCATTGTTCCGTCTACGTGTTTGGGGCGTGCCTCATCCTCTAGAGGGCAAGGAATTCCTTGACAGCAGGGATAGTGTTTTCTATGTCCGCATCCTCCATTATGCCTACGATTTCCAGCCTATGGTACATACGAGTCCAGAGTGCCGGGGACGGGGGCAGCAAATGCTTCCTGCAGTGCTGTCTGCCAACATTTCAGGCTCTGCTGGCCATACCATCTCTCCTGCTGTGGTGCAACAGCAGCCACAGACACTAAGTGGTCGGGGGTGGCTGTGCGCCAATAAAACTTGATTGACAAAAATAGGCGGCGGCTGATCTGGCCCATGGGCCAGAGTTTCCGATCCCTGCTCTGGAGTCGCAGTCTGAAGGAAACACGTGTCTTGGAAAGAACACTGGACGAGGCTCCAGGCTGGACACCTGATGTGTCTGAATCTCCCTTTCTTTATCTGCATAAGCCCCTTCCAGCTCTGAAATCACTGACTGCTAAGAACGAATGTCAACATATACTGAAAACATGACTCTGGGCATCATCCAGGGCTGAGCCCCATCACCTTATGGTGCGCACTGCTCACAGACTCTTTGGACATGAAACACGTGGGCAAGGCACAGGCCAGTAAAATTGTGGGCTGAGAAAGGGGCTAGAAGGTTCAGAGATGCTGCCCCTGCCTTCTACCTCCTACTACCCCCCACCAAGCAATCGCTTCATGAGCATAACAAATAGAAAACAAGCCCAGAAAGAAGGAATTTGTTCACTGTTAAATACACCACTGGCTCTCCAATACAGTTTGAACCCGAGGTCTTGTTTCACTGTGTTCCATGTTAAATTCTCTCCCATACACTGTGACTATTCTAATTTAACTAACCTCAACAACAGTCCTTCCTATCCATTGAAAAATAAGAAGATACTTCTAAAAATAAGCTACATGTTATATTTAAATCGATCTGTGGTTTGTATGTAAACTATTACCTTCTAAATTTCCTTTATTGATCATATTAATTTTTCTATAGGGCCAATACCTAAGTAAATGATCATAACTTTGCACATCACCTCTAAATCGTATGGTACATCTCAACTCTGAGATATTAAAAAGTGAGAAAATAAAGAATGGAAGACATAAGAGAGATTTTTAATGAGCTTGGTTGGATTCCCAAGATTCATATTTCTACCTGTTCAGGAATGCCAGAACTTTACATTGTAACAGGAATTACCCAGTGAACTCGACCCCTGCTAAACAGAATTTTACAAGAATCTGAGCTGTCCAAAAAGACAATTAAAACGGTAGGAGTGAGGGGACTGGGCTATCCCAAGGGAAACAAAGGAGCCTGGAGTTGTGGTAAGGAAGGTTAGAATCAAGACTTTTCTAACCTTCTCGTTTCACCCTTGAGAAAAACAGTGACTTTCAGGTAAATTCACCAATGCTGGATTTGGTTAATTAGTTAATACTTACATCTGGAGATTTTTCAACTTTTGAGTGTATCATTAGAGCATTAATGATGAATAATTTGAGGGGATTCTCTCATCCTGGAGTTAATGCACTCCTTAAAGGAACTGGGCCCTAGGTTTATTCTAGATGAATATTCTGACTTCCTCAGGTCCTAAAGAAAAGCATGGATTCCCCTCTTTCGAGTGTTCTTGAGAGAGCCAGGGCACCCATGGGTATCAAGGCCGATCCCTGGGTTGGTATGATAGTCCATAGAGCATCTTCTTGATGAGGCTACGTCTATCACCGAACAATTCTGATGTGCAGGTCCAATAATATTTAAAAAAAATATAGCAGCACAATTTTTAAGAGACTAATACTCTAACATTTGTAAACTGACTAAACACGAAACTCTGTAAGTCTAAATAACGTAACTTTTCTGATATATGGGCTTATCTTAGACTCCTAGGAAGTCTGTGATAAGACGGCAAGACAGAGGCGGGAGACGGACAGACACTGCTGGGGAGGCCCGGTCCCATGAGGGCAGCCCTGCCAGTGGTAGCCAACTACACAGTAGTGACTATACCGTTGACCCGTCACCCATTTGACCTTTGCTTCTCTGGGGCTCTGTCTCCTCCGTGACTTCCCCAGTTCAAATGACCTTCCATACAAAATGCACAGAGCAATAATAAGCTGCCTCTAAGAGCTGTTGAGAGAATGCTAAACAAGTAGATAATAACTGCAAAAGGTCCAGTACTGCTATATAGACCGTGCAAGGAACAAGCAAGAAGGGCCTGCATAGCAGGAAAGGTCTGGCCTGGGAAACACAAGACAGATCATTTATATTCTTTACAGTAATATCCTGACCCCATCCTCTTTCTTTAACCACCTGGGGAAATTCACAGGTTTTGCCTAAATTCTCTGTCTCTATAAATTCCGTTGTTTTTTTTTTTTTTTTTCCTTTTCACAGTTTCTTTTTTTTTAGATTAAAAAACCCCCATGA